>JAEANM010022440.1:0-11604 GCA_017656035.1 Myanophis thanlyinensis
ATGGCAACAGGCGGTCCCATAAGTACCCAGGTCCCAAGCCATGGAGTGCTTTGAAGGTGAGAACCAAAACCTTGAATCACACCCGGAAGGCTACAGGGATGAACAGAAATACATGTTAGGGTGATCTGGACTGGGATTTCTATTAAAAATGAGGAGAAATTATATTTCTTTCCTTAATTTTTTTTTCATTTTATCACATAGACAAATGTTGAAAGATCCACTGCATGATTCTTATAGAGAGAGATGGGAATTTCTCACATATTAATTTTATAAATGTAAATTTTAGATAAAAGTTGTCCACAGAATAGCAGGAAAATGTGTACATTTTTGTATCTGTTGAAACATAAATATCGTCTATTCATTTTATGGCATTCATATATCTCTAAATTTTGTGACAATCTTTCTTTCATTTTTTTCCAATTTTTTAATAAAGAATAATCTCACTATATTATTACTATTAATATAATTTTTCAATTTTTTAAAATTTCTGCTTGCAATATGTTGATGTCCTAATAGCATCTGCTTTTTTTCTACAGAAAATTTGACAAAACATTGGAAAAATGGAGAAATTTCCATCATGATATGAAGAATTTTACTCTTGGGCTAACTGAAATAGAACAAACTTTAGCTAAAATCAGAGTAGAAACTGATGATCCAAATGTTTCTAAAAGCAAGCAATATATCCAGGTATGATTGCTTCTATTTTTATTGTACAAATGCTGATATCTGTATGTACTGATTAATGTGTATAGATATAAATGTGTGTGTGCATGCATGCGTGAGTATGTGTGTATCTATATAAGTGTGTGTCTAGATAGAGATAATATAGATACAGATATAGATATGTGGAAGAGATAGGTTGTGGTAGATCATTCTGGAGGAAGTCTGCCTATATAAATAAGAGTCAACATTGAATTTGTGGAGTGATTTTGTGTGTGTTACACATTGCATATGTTTTCAGTTTATTAATTCAAAATTTGCAGCTCCAAAATCTTTTTGCTTTATTTGTTATATTTTTCCTTCCTGTCCAAGAAAAGAGAATGTGAAAATCATGAGTTCCTATGAAAAATTGTATGGAGGAATGGTAAAGCTGATTGTTTTTCACATTGCACAGTTTTGTTATAAAATTCATAAAACACAACTTTCTTTTTCAAGTGATTACCACAACCTCATATTTTTAATTTTTTTTTCATTGTTGTGTGGCTATTATATATTACTGAAGCGATCAAACAAATCAAGCATAAATCTTTTTCATATTCATGAATAGGTTTTGGACCACATTTGGTTTCACAAATTGCATGATCTGCCCTTCCTTGAATCCCACAATTTATCAAAGGAAAAGGAAGAGGAGAAAAATATAACGATTGTATCTACTATATTTCCTGAGCACTTAAGTTCTAAAATAGCAGTCAATTCCTCCTAGTTAAAAAGAAAAAGTTCACCATCCAACAGTTACAGGGTTTTTTTGTACAGCTGTATATGTATTAATTTCAAATGATGAAAATAATCCTTAACAACATAAACAGTTTTTGGCTATATGATCAATAGATGAATCGGGCAAATGATAGATGTTTGCTTTTATATGCTCTGACATTCAAACACACTGATGGTGCTTTAATTCTCTAAAGTGTTCTTCCATTGATGTCAGTAAAAATAATAGTTAATGGACATATTATAGATTGGTTGATATATGTGAACAGTAGCATTATGTTATTTTTTTCGGTAAGAAATTTTTCTTTAGAAAGAAAACATGTTATATTTATTATCTTCCTTTAAATATTAATGGGACACACTCTTCTATTTTAAGTTTTATTTTCTTAGACAAATATATTTTAGACTTCATGGTAAAAGTTACAGAAGTGTGGAGAACATAAATTTGGTATTTTAATGTTACAATATAAAATGAGTTAAAATATATCAATATGCTTTGTCATAATGAACTAAATCCAACATTACACAAATGGACTTCTGCTCACTAAATTTCCCTCCAAATTTCACTGCTTTGCAACCTACTGTGCAATTTCAGTACTCACAGAAAGATCATTTATTTATCACTTAACAGGAAAAATTAAGATACATATAGATATAGAGAAGAGAAAAATGCTGAATATGTTCTTCTGAAGGAGACTTTCTTAACTCAGTTTTTGTTATCATCTTTTAGGCACATAATGAAGCATTTCTAAAAATCATTATCATTTTTCCTTTAGGTAGCAAGAAGTACTAAAGTTGAATTATGAATTCTGAGAGCATGCATCATGTGCTTAATTAAAGCTGGTTGATATTTTAATTGATATTTAAAATTAACATTTTAATTGATATTTCTAATGTCTACATTTTTAAAAAAATGGAAATGTTGTATATCTTGGTAGCATGGGATACCAAAATATCTTAACAGAATTGTGAAGGCTATAGGGTGAAATTCAGTTATTCCTCATCAATATATACATTATATATTAATACAATTTTTATATATAAAATTTCTGATACAGTGGGAACCAGAATCAAGTTAACAGCATATTTTCAGATGCTGATTAAGAATATGGATATTGCTTAAAATAAAAGCCAGGCATCTTTTTCTGAACCAAAATTGATTCAAAATGAATCAGGGTAGTCTATTGATTGAATGAATTTTTTTACTAAAGAAAATTTATCTTATTAAGGGATGTTCCTTTGGATCTCATTTAAGGTTTGTGAAGTATATCACTATTTGTTTATTGTTAAGTTTATTTGCTGCTTATCTTGCCAAGGGGCCACTGTAAGCAGTTTACAACAATAAAAAGGAAATGAAAAGAGTGTAAGTAAAACAGAAGTAAAACAATAGAACAATAAAATAAACAATGAAAAAGAAACCTAAGAATTCATCAATATGACAATATATTAGTCTACTTGCTACAGTTATGATATATTTTAACAACTAAAATTATGCTGTACATTTATGGTATTCCCATTGGAATGCTGTATTTTAATAATTCAAAAATTATGATGGTGTAATATACTATATTAATTTGCTAACAGCTAACAGTCTTTGAAAAATATGAATCAGTGAGAAGTTAAATAATTGAATCAAATATCCAAACAGGTTACAAAACTCATAGAATAAGACAGGATGCTACTATTTCTAAACAATAAGAAATAAAGATGTCTAAAAAGAAAAAAGAATTAAAATCAATAATCTCTTCTGCACTAATTATTCCCATATTTTACTGTCTTTCACTTTCCTCTGATTTTAAAACAGTAAAAAAAATTAAACTGCCAATTGTGAAAGAATGGTTAAAGATGCAGTAAATCCTGTTTTTAGACTTGTTCATTTTTTATTTATTAGAAATAGATTTTAAATACTATCAGTCTATAGCAGTCTTTCTTCTTCTTATATGCTTATATATGGGAAATAAATATACAAGTGTATGCTAGCTTATATTTTTGTTTTAGTTTCTAATAATGCGGTCTTTGATTCAGCAGGGACAAAATGTAAACCAGTTGTTGTCTGAGTAATCCTGGTTGTCCTCCTCAACCTGTTTAAGAAGTTAATTTGCCTGAGACCCATTGAAATTTGTGTGTGATGAATTTCTGTCATGTCTCATCAAGTCAAACTTTCCAAAACTGCTTAAATAAACCAAAAGACTCAGGAAGAAAAAAAGGAGTCAACCATAACACTGTCCTTGCGCTGTAAGGACTGTAACAGCCACTATGTAAGTCAGAAAGGCAAAAAAGTAGCAAAACACATCCATAAACACCAACTAGCCATCAAAAGCATGATGAAAACCCATTATTGTAATGTTCATGGAACAGTGCCAGGACATTTTTACCCAGGCATTTATATTTATTCTTATATTTATGTACATATGCAAACATACACAAACATACATAAACCCCGTGTTTCCCCAAAAATAAGACTGGGACTTATTTTCTTTTTTGGCCCCCAAAATAAGCACTGGGGCTTATTTTCTCGGGGGAGTGTCTTTTTTTTTCATTTATGGGATGCCCACTTCTGCTTTCTTAGAGCCAGGTAGGAGTTTGTGCAGTGTGCCAGTGCCAGTGCCACAACGTGTGGGGGTGGAGCTACCCCATGCACCCTGCACTGGCTTGCCTGAGGGCCACTAGACCACCCACACCCTGACACCTGCCTCACCTCATGGTGGTGGCTACAGCAGCCCTGTCCAGTAGGATCCTGTGTGGCTGCTTCCACACTGCTTGCTCATAGCTGCAACAGAGCAGAAGACTGAGTGATGTGCTGGTGCTGCATCCACAAGGTGAGGTGGGGGGTGAAACTGCCCCATGCACCCTGCACTGGCTTACCTCAGGCCCCTGCAACCAGGCTATCCACAGCCCAACACCTGCATTGCCTCACGGCCATGGCCACAGCACCAGCACACCACTTGGTCTCCTACTCCTGCTCCATTGTAAGCAAGCAGAAGAAGTGGCTGGGCAACCACATGGGCTCCTGCTCCACATGACCTTTGCATCAAAAAGGGGAGCCACCTTTCATGCAGTATACACTGCAGGGCTCAGGTTGGGGAATCACAGGCAGGACTTGTCTCACTTCTACTTGCCCTCCAGTTATGTGCAATTCTTTGCTCTGAAACAAAAGGAGCTTTTGTAGGCAGAAGTAATGCGCTTCCCCTTTTGAATTGTTTGGCAACGCGAGGAGAGAGAGCTCAAAGACAGAGGTGACATCTGCCCGCAGGCTCTCTCTCTGCATCCTGAAGGGAGAGGGGGATCTGAAGCAGCCAAGAAGGGAAAGAGACTCACCCAAGAAGAGTCTCTGGTTCAAAGCCTCTGACTGCAGATTGCTGGGGTTAGGGCAGTGGTGGGATTCAAATAATTTAACAACGGTTCTCCATTGTGGAGGAGCAGAGACTCCAATGATTGGGTTATTCCCTCTGTTCTGGTCACATGACTGAATCGGTCAATATAAAAGGCACGCCTCACTGTCCTACTGTTCAGTGTTTTCAACTCAGTTTCTGATCAAAACTATTTGCTGGACACCTAACAATCATTGGAGTCTCTACATTGCTAAAATCCCTTTTCTTCTACAAGCAGGTCAGATTGTTTCTTATTGTCAGGGAGACCATTGCATAGTGCCTTTATCCCCATGAGGGGAGGGTGCTTTGCACCAGCCAGCTGGGCTGTTAGCCTTGGGTTTTGGAACACCCTAACAGCAATCTACATCTATCGTCTGTGGCATGTTCTGGAGCTGTCATTTTGCTGCTATAGAGTGTACTACCTTCGCCCACATCACTTTCTGTGGGGGCATTCCAGTGGCATCAGCTCCCATTGGTGGAGGATTCTGAAGCTTTGCTAGTATCTCCCACAGCAGTATCCAGAGATACTGCAGAAGCACTAAAACTTGAAGATAGGAAGTCAAAAGCCATGATGGGGTATTCACATCAGACATTGGCATGGGGAGTTAAGCAGGCTTCTGCAGCCACGTTTTTCAACAAAACTACTTTAATGTGGCTTCGCCAACTACAGGAATGCCTACCTGTGGATGACATCAGACTACAACAGGATGTCAGCTAAATTATAGCGGCTATGCAATTCTCAGCTGATGCCACACTGGACTATCCGCTTTGTTGCCAGGACCATGGGATCTTCTGTGGCGTCAAGAAGACTCCTCTGGCTTTGACATTGGCAAGCAGATAATTGAGCTAAATGGCATCTTGCTTCAGCACCACTTCAAGGAGAGAGGCTTTTTGAGACTGTCATCGATCCCTTTTTAATTGAAACCAAAGATAAGTGGAAGATTTTGCCTTCCCAGAATAAGAGGCCATTCCACAGGTATTCGCCCTTCTCACAAGCTCCCTCCTTTCAGTCTCCACCTCTTGCATCCTCGTTCCAACAGAGGAATTTTGCACGTCGACCTGAATGCCCCCAAGATTACAGGGACAGGGACGGCCCCCTCCCCCACAATCTAGGCACCCTTTTCGAGGGACTGGAGGTCACCCCTTCAGATGCCTCAAGTAGCTCTGCTGCAGACAACTCCATAGGTGGCCACCTTCGTTGGTTTGCTCACCGGTGGGCAAAGACTGTTTCAGACAGGTGGATCCTTAATACAATTAAAGATGGATTGGCTCTAGAGTTCCTCTCCATCCCCCTGAGGTCCTTTGTGAATTGCCCTGTAACTCAGGATCCTGACATGCACATACTCATGCAGGAGGCCATACAGCACTTGTTAGAGATCAGGGCTGTAGAACCGGTTCCCATCCACGAAAGGGGTTCCAGGTTTTATTCCAGATTATTTCTTGTTCTGAAGGCTTCTGGAAGATGGAGGGCAATTCTTGATCTAAAACAGCTCAGTGTGCACATTCTATATAGGTGTTTTAAGATGCACTCAGTCCAGACCATTTTGGATTCTGTCAGGAAGGGAAACTTCCTGGCTTCGATAGACCTGTTTGAAACTTACCTTCATATTCCCATTATTCCATCACATAGGCTTTATCTCCATTTCACTTACCATGGCAATCATTTTCACTGCTTTACCATTTGCCCTCTCCTCTGCACCCAGGGTCTTTACTAAAATCTTGACAGCATTACTGGCCCATCTCCAATCTATTCCCATTTGGATCCCGAGTTATTTGGATGACATCCTCATACAGTCCATTTCTCACATTCAAGCTCTAGAGGATATTTGGGTCACCACCAATTCCCTACAACACCATGGGTTCCTAGTTAATGTGCCAAAAAGCCACTTATCACCAACCACACGTTTACAACATTTAGGCACAATCATTGACACATCCCTGTGTCAAGTTTTTCTCTCAGAGGACAGGCTAAATAGTATTCAGGACCTTTCTCTTCATGTCCAGCAGCAACCATCTGTTTCCCTTGCTCAATTGTCACAACTTTTAGGAAAATTAATTTCTTGTATAGCCATTATTTCTTGGGCCAAAACACATTCTTGCCCTCTCCAATGGTTTATGCTTCCAGCTCAGAGGGAGGGCTGCAGCAACTCTCTGTCTAAGGTGCAAGTTCCGATGAAGGTCATCGTGTCCGTCAGCTGGTGGAGATCGGAAGCTGTACGCAAGGGCTGTTTCCTTTGGACTCAGGCCATTGTCATCGTTACCATAGTTGCCAGCCTGTTTGGTTGGGAGGGACTCACTCAGGCTCCCTCATGGCTCAGGGCCAGTGGTCTGCAGTTGAGCGATGGCACCTCATCAATTGGCTGGAATTAAGAGCAGTTCATCTCACTCTCATCAGCTTTGTTGACATTGTTTGAGGGCAATATGTTCTCATCTTAACCAATAATGTGGCAGTGAAGGCTCATATAAACCAACAGGGAAGCATCCAATCATGCTCCCTCATGGCCGAGGCCTGGGACCTATGCCTTTGGGCAGAGGAACATTTACTTTCCCTCCATGCACAACACATTACCAGGACCCAAAACATTCAAGCTGACTGGTTGAGCCGATCCCAAATAGATCATGCGGAATGGCAGCTCAACCCTTCAGTGTTCCGGATGTTAGTTGCCCGATTTGGTCTCCTGCTTGCAGATCTGTTTGTGTCTCTAGCCAACACACAGCTTCCAAGATTTTACATCCACTACTTCAACCCACTAGCGGAGGGGATGGATTCTCTATGCATTCCTTGGCCTCCGGGGCTGTTATACGTGTTCTCTCCTCTTCCCCTCATTCCCGCTCTCATCAAGAAACTTCTGGAGGAGGAGGCAGAGATTGTCCTCATAGCCCCTTATTGGCCCAGGAGACTGTGGTTTGCAGACCTGGTCTCTCTCTCCATAGCTCAGCATTGGCATCTCTCTCGACAGAATCGGCAAGTCTCTCAGGCAAGAGAATCTGGTCCATCCCAACCCGGGATGGTTACAGTTAACTGCCTGGCATTTGAGCAGAAAATCTTAAGGAAGACAAATATATCTGAACGAGTCATCAAGACCATCCAGGCATCCAGAAGGCCATCCACCAATTTTATTTATGATGCTATGTGGATGGCCTTTTTGGTCTGGTGCCTCAAGGCTCAGGTGGACCCTTCTACAGCATCGGTTCCTCAGATTTTAGAATTTTTGCAAGAGGGACTGGAAAAGGGTGTTTCCCCCAACACCCTTCACAGACAAGTGGTCGCTCTTTCTACAGTCCTTCACAAAGGAAGGAGAACTTCTCTTTCTCACCATCATATGATCAAGAGTTTTCTGAAGGGTGCTATTAATCTCCGTCCTCCAGTTGTTCATAGGTTTCCCTCATGGGATTTAGTTAAGGTCCTAAAAGCCCTCACCAAGGTTCTTTTCAAACCTCTGCATGTGTCCACCTTACATTTCCTCTCCCTGAAGGTTGCCTTTCTCATTGCAATAACTTCGGCCTGGCAAATTTTTGAGTTGGCTGCCTTATCAGTAAAGGGAGATTTATGCATCTTCTACCCAAACCATGTCATCCTTAGACAGGACCCAACATTCCTGCCCAAGGTCAACTCTTGGTTTCATCAGTCACAGGAGTTGTCACTTCTGGACTTCTGTCCAACACTGGGTCATCCCAGGGAGATGGAATGGCAATGGCATACTTTGGATGTTCATAGAACTCTTCGAATATATATAAAATGGACCTCTGCCTTCAGAAGAATGGAGGCCTTCTTTGTGAATGTTTGCCCTGCTTCCTTGGGTTCGAAAGCATCTTCCTCTTCTATAGGGAGATGGATCAGGGCCTGCATTGCTAAGGCTTATGAAGCCCAGGGTTTACTAGTTCCTGGCCATATCATGGCCCATTTGACCAGAAGTGTCACACTACAGTGGCTTGGGCTACACAGTCCTCTATCGAATAAATATGCAGGGTAGCGACCTGGTCTTCCTCTTATCATTTTATATGTCATTATAAATTGAACATTTTTTCATCTGCTGATGTGGTCTTTAGACATAGAGTCCTACAACAAGTCTGCCTCACGGAGTGTTCTTGATTTTGATTATAATTATCCTGACCACCCTGGGACAGCTAGCTTTGGTAGATCCCAATCATTGGCATCTCTGCTGTTCCACAATGGAGAAAGGACATTGGTCTTAGCTGATACATTCCTTCTCATTGTGGGGAACAGAGACTCCAAAACCCTCCCATTCATAGTTATGTCTCTAGTGAGGAGTTAGGATTTCTTTACAGGTGATCCAGTTGTCAATCATGCTTCTTTGCTGAAAACACTGAACAATAGGACAGTGAGGCATGCCTTTTATATTGATCGACTCAGTAATGTGACCAGAACAGAGGGAATAACCCGATCATTGAAGTCTCTGTTCCCCACAATGAAAAGGAATGTATCAGGTAAGACCAACATCCTTTCTCTGTTCTAATCACCAGCTGGGTAAGCATGGCTGGATGGTCATGTGACTGGGTGAGCATGCCCAACTTGACATCATGTCAAGGGGCACTTTAGCTTGCCCAGCTTCTCCTCTCCTCTCCTCTCCTCTCCTCACCATGCCCAGCCCCTCCCCTCCCCTCTCAGCCATTCCTTGTCATGCCCAACCTCTTGCATCACCTGGCCTCTCCTCATGACCACAATTGAGCCCAAAATTTATGTTGCTAAATGAGAAATTTATTAAGTGAATTTTTCCCCATTTCATGACTTTTCTTGTCACATTTGTTATGTGAATCACTGCAGTTGTTAAGTTAGTAACCTGGCTGTTAAAGTGAATCTGGCTTCCCCATTGACTTTGCTTGTCAGAAGGTTGCAAAAAGCAATCATGTGACCCTGGGGGACTACAACCATCATAAATGTGAGACAGTTGTCAACCATCTGAGTTTTGATCATGTGACTATGAGGATGCTGCAACGGTTGTGTGTGAAAAATGGTCATAAGTCACTTTTTCAGTGCCATTGTAACTTTGAATGGTCACTAAATGAATTGTTGTAAGTCAATGATTACCTGTACAAACAAAATCTGCCCTAAATACCAATCATTAGATTAGAAATGGGGGAATACACACTAAAGATCAATGACAGTCACAGCCATCATGGAAATCTAAACCATTCTGTCCGATTACCTTCATTTCCATCAGCAATAATGGAAACCCAGAGTTCCAAATCAGGCAGTGTGCCAGATCACCTTGAAGAATTAAATTAGTTAAAATGCAACAATAATTGTCAGCAGCCAACTCTCGCTCATAAAATGAAACCCTTCAGCAGAGAGGTCATTTAAGTTCTCCAGAAAGTGGATAGGCATACCTGGGCTACAAAATGCCAAGCTAAAGAGACAAATTAACAAAGTATATAGTGTTCAGGTCTCTGCCCTCCCAAGCTTATCAGGATCACAATAAAATTAGTATATACCACAGATATCTAAATAAACTTCAAGTCTGGTGCCATGTTATTAAGCCTTATTATCATGAGAGAAAACTAAAATGAATTGGAGGAAGGACCCACACCTTTATCTCCTATTTTTTAATCTTACTATCAATGAAAAATCATGTGCCTTGCCCATTCTGAAGCAATGCAAGAGACTTCTGTTCTAAAGGTACTTTTTCTGGAAACCAAGAAAGTCCAGTTGCCTCTTGAAAAAAGCACCTTTGGGACAACCATGATCTGGATGACTAAAGAATCCCCATAGACAAGAGACTCTTGTGCTCAGTGAACTGTCAAAGCACCATTTCCTACCCAGGAGAAGCAATTCTTCGATCCATTTGCACCACTTAAAGATACTGGCTGGTCTCACTTACCTCAAAAGATATCCTAAGGAAATCATCCAGACAGAGTGCCAAGCTTGCATCCTGTCTCTCAGCCATTGCTTAACTTGATCAGGCAGGCAGCGGCAGTCCAAAAAGATTACCTGATTGTTTTCCCAAGGGGGATGGGCCTCCCAAAGCCCTTATTTTTTTAACAAACAAAGACTAGCCAAATCACTTCATTTAGAGAAGATTACAGATCCAGGGAAGAAGGAGGCTCACAATCGCCCCCTCCCACCCTTAATTGGGGACAGAAGAGGCAAAGAGTGGCTGAGAGGGGATTCAGCTGTGTTGGAAATACAGTGCCAGGAACCATTATAGCAGTGTAAAAAGCTTAAAACAACCCCTTCCCTTTAAGAAAGTCAAGCCCCGGAAGAAAAATACCAGCAAGTGCGGGGGGAACTCCAGAGAAGCCACTCAGGCTATAGAAAGTCTGCAGTGGTGAGATTCAACATTTTTTACTACTGGTTCTGAGGGTGTGGCTTGGTGGGCGTGGCTTAGTGGTCATGTGATTGGGTGGGCATGGCTGGGTGGGCATGTGATTGGGTGGGCATGGCCAACTCGATGTCATTCATCACACCCAGCCCCATCTCCTGGCCACTCTCTTTCCCAGGCCAACCCTCAGTTTCCTGGTGCAAATATCCCTCCCAGTGAAAGGATGGGGAGAGACTAGCATAGCATTCTGCTCCCATCACTAAGGGAAGCAAGACGTTGGAGGCTGAGCTTATTAAAAAGCAATATATTGTGTCATAACAGCCAACATTTCGCACCTGAAGTGGCAGAGGCAATAAATCTCATTGACTCCTCAGAAGCAATTTACAATTAAAGCCCATTTGCACCCCAAAAATAATAAATAAATAGCAGAAGGAAAAGGATTGACAATACTTCTGTGCAGGAAATTCTGAGACTAAGCTAAAGCTGGATTCCTTCCTTCCTTCATTCCTTCATTCCTTCCT
>JAEANM010022441.1:0-11604 GCA_017656035.1 Myanophis thanlyinensis
GGGGGGGGGGAATTTAGATACTGGCTTATAACGCGCATCTATGATTTCAGCCCTGTTTTCAAGGGAAAAAAGTGCGCATTATAAGCAGATAAATACAGTACTTAATATGTTTCAGAAGACTTTAGTTGATTTGTGTCCTATGGTGATAAGGTGTTGCTGTTGGCTATTTGTGTTTGTGGTATATGGCAGTGTTATCTTTTCTATATCTATTTCAAAACTGTGAAATTTGCATGTTATGTGGTTTGACCAGTTTCACTATTATTCTGTTCTATAATATTATTATTCACTATGTGTCATCTTATAAGAGAGATGGGCAGCTATAAAAGAGAAAAATAAATTGTTCACAGTAATAGTCATTCACTGGCATGCATTTTCCTAGGCAGCTCTGTAGTTGTCAGTGACATAATTTTAACAGATTTCCTAAGTATTTTGAAAGCATTTCACTTTTAGAGATTAATTTCTTGTGGAGATTTTTGGCAACCCTATTAATTAGGTTTCATATCTTCTCAATCTTAATTTCTTGAGTGTTTTTCTTCCTGTCCCAAATTAGCACCTTATCTAATTACCTACAACTGTGATTTTTTGCAATAGGTTGTCTGTGGACAATTAAAAAGATAAAACTGTTTGGTGGACAGAGTGATGCCATAAATGAATTTCATAGGTTTTCAGAAGTATTATTATTATTACTTATTACTCAAAAAAGCACATTTAATTATATCAAAGTTTTTTGAGAAAATAAACCTTGAATTCTAAAATCAGGCATTTTAAAATTCTCAGTTATAGTGAGAAAAAGTGAGGGCATATCTGAATCTGTCTCAATGTCTGGCACAGCACTGGACAATTATGGAGTAATTATTGTGAAAAGATAAAATGGGGGGGGGGGGTTATGTAGAAGCGTCTACACATATATGTAAACAACACACAAATAACTGTGCATACATGGTGGGCTTGACATTTCCTCTTGAAATTCACATATCATACAGTTTGTGAAATAAGTCAGAGTAATGCATACCAAAACATGCTATTAAAACCAGTGTCTGTGTTCAAACAGCTGACTAAAACAGTAAAGAAAACCACATCACAGCTTACTATGTGTGAGTCCACTTACAGCATGCAGTGTAGCTTTTAAACTAGATAAACATGAACAACTAAAATGTTATTTGAGGTGGTATTTGTCAACATTTTTACTATTTTACATTGTCAAGAAAAATTCACTTTGTCAAGAAAAAATTTAAAGAGCTTTTTAACTAGGGCTAAGTTCACTCCTCATTCTCAGCCATGATTTGTTATTTATAATTGTTTGATATATCATAACCATTCATTCATATAACACGGTAAGACAAACATGAAGCAAGCCACAATATGACTTGGGACAATATATGTATGTAGTTCCTTGCCATACCACTCCTTAAATCTTGCTTGAGTGAAAATATAGCCTTTATATAAAACTAGTTACCAGTTGAAGAAATAAATGGTGCGTAGATGTTAAATGTATGTACCAATAAGCACAGATTTATTTTCCTCCTTTGAATCATTTTAATTTTGCTCATTCTTCAGCAAACATTTTCAAGCATTATATTGCACAGCAGGATGTAAGCTCTTTTAAAAAAATAATATTTTAATGATTTATTGATTAAGTGTTCAATATGATATTTTCATCTCTAGTACCATGCACATTGATTTCACTGAATTTTCATGGAGAGATACATAAATCATCTTCTCAAAAGCTTGTTTAATGCTACATTCCCAGAATTCTAGAAATAATACTTTAAAGCATTTTGTTCAAAAAAATTTATATAGAAAAATAAGTTATGGACTTCTAAAATGGAGAATATAGTTATAAAATAATCAAATCACTTTGTTTAAATAGAGCTTTAAACTTTAGATTTTCAAATAACAATCCCCATGACACTACATTTGAAAGATTCAAAGCTAGACAAAGCCCAAACATCATTGTAACCATAGTAAACAGTATGACATCCTAAGCCATATGCCATCCTCCAGAGACCTCTATGTAGTCACCAAACCTACTTGCAAAATTTGTGCTAGAATATAATTTCTAATGTGACAAAAGAGGGAAATTATGAAATAAATATAGTAACTTATTGTGACTTTATTTTTGTCTTCTACCTTTCGAGTGTGATTATTAAGTCATGCAAGTATCCAGTGCAATTGTTTTTAGAAACCCTTGATCTTAAGGGTAACTTACTCTCCAATGAGTAAGATTACATCCATTTGCTTGTTTTATTTTGGGCTGTTGTTATAAAGCAACATGTATCCAATGGCTGGTGACTTAGTTGAATATCAGATTCCTGCCTCCCTATATGAACATGTTTTGTGTTATGTTCTGTGTCTTGCTTATTTCCTTAGTTTTTTTTCATTGTCTCTGTTTCACTATTTCTCTCCCCACCATCTTCCCTGTGATTACTTGTTATCAATTCATTTTTATTTCCTGCCAATGTTTCCCTTTTGTTCTTGGGAATTTAAGTCTGTTTCATCTCTTTGATTCTATTCAATTTATTTTCAACATTTATCAGCACATATCTTTATTTTTCTTTTAACAACCCTGTAATCTTTGCATTGAGGTGAATTGAATGGAGTTGTGCATTTATTGGCCACATGTCCTTACTGACACCTATGCAGAGTTTGCAGTAGATATTTTCTCTTTGCACCCAGAGAGAGTAATATCTATTTTTGGGGACATTTTTTTCCCCTCTCTGTATCTGTTTTCATCAATGTCTTTATAGATTTTGTTGTAATACTGATTCTTTTTTTCTAACAGAAAAGTAGTTCTTTGTTAAATTTCTCCTGAGAGCTTTTTGGCTTTGACTTGTCTTATCTTCTTGACCATTGTCATGGTTTATTGTAACATTAAATTGACTTTCTTTTGTTTCTGGATCTTTTGCAGTCCCTTTTCACATTCTTCTTTAACTTGAAGTTCATTCCAGAGTTCATAAGTTTTCTGATCAATCATGTCATTCAGTATATGCTTAAGATAAAACTGTGGAAAGTAATCCAGCTTTTTTTTTTACTTCTCTAGTTTAGCTTATATTGGAATTTGCACAAGCAATTTAATGTTTTGTTCCACAGTCAGACCTAGGTCCAGCAAGGAGATAAAAAAGCTGTTACAACAATCATATAATCAATTTGATATCTCTGTCTATGGTGATATCTGTGTATGTAGATGTTGCTGGAATGGTTGGAACATAAGCTTAGATAATAGTCATATTACAGGTATGCCCATTAAATCTGTTATTATTCTATAATTGATTGCATAGTAGTCAAACACTGTTTGTTCTATAGCCTTCCTGTCTATGAAATATTTTTTTTATTTTAATGTCTTGTAAATGTTCTTCATCAGTATTTTTTGTATTTTCTTTTTATTTCAGCAGAAGATAGGACACTTCAACAAACCAATATAAATATCATCTAATATTTAGATATTGACAAGGATCAGTAATAATCTTCTGGTTTGATAGAAAATGCACATAACTGGGTTTCAAATTCATTCTCAGGCCTGCATTGTTTTTAGCAGAATCATAGCTCATGGGCATCAGCAAATCAAAAAAGAGGTCACATTATGCCAGTTTTTCTCCTATAGCCCACTTAGACTGTATTTGGTAGTTAATGGAATTAGTATTTTATTTGTTCATAATGGGATATTTTCATTTAGATCTAGAGATATGAAACATTTTTATTTGCTTTCTGCTTTTTCTGGTTGATAGTTGATAGTTCAATGCCTGATACTTAAGGTACACAGGCTTAATTATCAATGTCCCTATGCTTTTGAATTGAAAGAGCTTATTTTGGTTATATGGAGTACACTGTTAGGTTGCATGCTGTTCCTTCCTATCTGAAATTGTTATTAGGCTTAAGGCTTAGTCTTCAATGTATTGGATTACATACAATCATTAAAATAATCATTTACTTATGACCACAATTGGGATCAGAATTTCCATTGCTAAAAAGCGTTGTTGTGTTCAATTTTACAACCTTTTTTTGCCATGGTTGTTAAGGAAATTGCTACTGTTGTTAAGGGAATCATAGAGTTGTTAAACCAGCTGGGAAACTCACAAATTGTGATCACATGATTCTGGTATACTCCACCAGTCATAAATATGTGGCTAAGTACGGGAATTTTGATCATGTGGTTGTGGTGCTCTTGTGATGATGGTAAATATGAGGACTGGTTGAATGATACTTATTTCAGTGCCATTGTAATTTAAACAGATGGTTAAAAGCTGAGAACTACCTGTATACTATATTTAGTTATAAGTTATTTTATCTTTTATTCAAGATTAATAAAATTTGTTCTTTATTAATTTTGTCTAGTACTTATATTTCCGGAATACTATTTACCTCTGCTTCTTGTTTTTTATAAAATGAATGGTAATTACCTACATTATCACTAAGTTCTTTGGCCAACAGGATCCATAATAAAAAAGGAATATTTATTTATTCTGCTTTGCTTCAGCCCTTTTTGTGTATAATCAGTCAGAATTATAGATAGTAATATTTTTAATTATTCATGAATGTTATCACACATGCTTTGTGTGGCAGACAGAAAAGAGCTACAATTTCAATACATACTTTATTGTGAAGTATGTTTATATAGATTAGAGCTGGATATTTATTTTAATTTATTTATTCAATCACTTTTTAATTGCCCAACTCAGTGAAATGACATTTGACTGGCTTACAATTTTAAAATTATAAAACAATCAATTCTAAACAATAAAATAAAAAGGAGGCACCTATAAAATAAATAGGTATGAACAGTAGCTTTAATGCTTAATCAATTAATAGTAAAGACAAGTGACATAATTTTGAGCCCCAGGTCTGGGTACATAGCCAAGTAAAGTAAAGACATCAGAGATGAGAACAACTCCATCTTCTCCAACATACAGTTCAGCTGGGCAATTACCATTTTAGATGTACTTGTCAACAGACAAGAGAACGGAAGCCTAGAAATCACAGTTTATTACAAAGCTACTAACACTCAATGCATTCGGAATTTCAACCACAAACATCCACTCTCACACAAAGAGAATTGCATCAGAACACTATATGGTAGGGTGAGAACTCACTGTAGTACCCAACAAGCCAAACAGCTGGAGAGCAGATTCCTATGTGAATAATTCAAGCAAAATGGATACTCACAATCATTTCTCACAAGATGTCTGTACAACATAGTGGGGAAAGAAAGAAAGAAGAAGAAGGTACAAGAACAACTATCTGGCACATCCCACCATACATCAAAAACATTTTGGAAGCTGTAGAATGCAGCTTCCAAGATCTGCAAGAAGCGTAGCATGCCACCCAGAGGCTACCATGCGAAGACAAATTATGAATTGTAAAGATTGCTTGGAGGTAGTAGATACTTCCAATGTAATCTACCAAATCCCATGCATGGATTGCCCATGTGGCTATATAGGACAGAGCGAGAGGAGCTAACTACCAGATTGTAAGGACACAAGTGTGTGATCAGACAAGAGACATTAACTCATTGGTAGCCTCACATTGCAATAAACAAGGATACACATTCAATTTTGCAACTACTAAGATTATTCGATGAGCAGGCACAAAATCATCCAGAGAAATAATAAAGGAGAATATTTATACTGAAAATATTATCTAGTTTGGGTAATGAAACATCTGCAAGAAAACAAGTTCAGAGAGTACCAAGGACCCCTCAAGCCAGGGAAGTGATTGAAGCCTGGGAAACAGGCATTTCATCAGTTAACAGGAGTGCTGATTTACCACTAGCCCTATCAAGTACTTAAAAGGTGAGGACTGAGTAGCACAAGCAAATGACAGCCAATGACTTAAAAGCCAGCCATCAACACAACCCGATCAACATCTTAAAAGCCATATACAATAGTCACTATAAATACCATAAACAGATCAGCATACATTCTGCTAGAAAAAGGTTATCTGAAGATGGGCTCCAGCATGAGCAGCATGAAAACTCAGAAGACAAAACCTCTAGTCCCAATGACCAACCCAGATTGGATTCTACAACATAGCCAAGTATTTAAAGCTTTGCAAAAAAAGCCAACAAGTTTGGGGCTATTTTAATCTTCAAGGGGAGAATATTTCATAAGGCAAGGCTACAAAGAAAAATTTAGTCTTCTACTTCCTGTCCATTGACAATATTAAAACAATGAAAGCAGCACCCACAGAATAAATAAGCAACAGTGATGATTAATCAATTAATAGTAAAGTAACATATTTTGAGCCCCAGGCCTAGGTATATAGCCAAGTAAAGCAAAGACATCAGAAATGAGAACAATGGTCACCCAAGTGAATGCTTATCTCAACCAATTCAACTCAAACAAAGCAACTGTATAACAGAAAAGAAATGGTGGAAAACAAGAAAAACAGATGCTGCCCCAGTGAGATTATACAGACTCCCCAAGATACACAAAATAGGAGTTCCCATCAGACCTATTGTAGCACTAGCCAAATAGATCTTATTTAATTGTTTGACAAAGTGACTAAATTAGTGAAGTTAACGAAATACTGTGACATAGTATACTTGGATTTCAGTAAGGCGTTTGACAAAGTAGACCAAAACTTACTTCCACGTAAGCTAGAAAATGTGGAATAGACAGCATCACCATCAGATGGATTTATAATTGGCTGGCAAACTGTACTCAACATGTAGACCTTAATGGATCTACATCTACATGGAGAGGAGTAAGCAGTGACATTCCCCAAGGTTCTTTTAGGACCAGTACTCTTTAATATCTTAAATTTTCAGATGACCCCAAACTGGTGAGAATAGCTGACATGCCAGGAGATAGGTTCAAAATCCAAATGGATCTAACAAAATGAAATCCAATGTAGATAAAAGAATGTTTTAAAGAACACAAGAAAAACCAAATGTTTAGGCACAAAAAATTGCGAGATTTTGGAGTCCTAGTAGATAATCACTTAAATATGAGCCAGCAGTGTGCTGCAGCTGTCCAAAAAGCCAATGCAACTCTAGGCTGCATTAACACTGGGATAGAATCAAGGTCACACAAAGTGTAAGTAAGACCACACTTTGAATACTGCATCCAGTTTTGGTTACAACAATATAAAAAGATGTTGAGACTATGGAAAGAGTGCAAAAAGAGCAACAAAGATATTTAGGGGGCTGGACACTAAAATATATGAAGAATGGTTGCAGGAATTGAGTATGGCTAGTCCAGGGGTGGGCAAGTCCATGCTGGCTCAGGAATTCTGGGAGTTGAAGTCCACGAGTCATGAAGGAGCCATAATTGCCCACCCCTAGGCTAGTCTAATGAAAAGAAGGTTTAGGATCGACATGGTAGCAGTATTCCAATAGTTGAGGCTTGCCACAAAGAAGAGGGACTCAACCTATTTTCCAAAGCACCAGAAGGCAAGACAAGAAACAACAAATGGAAAATAATTAAAGTGAGAAAAAACCTAGAACTGAGGAGAAATTTCCTGACAGAACAATAAATCAGTAAAATGGCTTTCCTTCTGAAGTTAGGAGTGCTTCATTAGAGGAGGCTTTTAAAAAGACTCTGGACAGCAATTTGTCTGAACTGTTATAGAATCTCCTACTTGAGCAGGGAGTTGGACTAGAAGACCTCCAAAGTTTTTTCTAACTCTGTTATTCTGTTATAGCGTTAATAAAGTTATTTGTAATGGTTACTTGTATGTTCCTTATTTACCTATATTTACAATAAGTGAACATATATAGCACTATTTTGTACACTGGGTTTTCTAGTCAAGACTACTGTTCTTGATAGTTAGTAGGAAGTAAACATTTAAATTAATTCCAAATGATAATCTAAGTCAGGGATGTCAAACTCGATTTCATTGAGGGCCACATCAGGGTTGTATTTGATCTTGGGAGAGCATATTGGGCGAGACCAGGGGTGTGTGGCCAGCTTGATGTCATTTGTATTGGGGCTGCCTGTGGTGGCCTGAGCTCTCTGCTAGCAAAAACGGGTTTCCAAGCTCTATTTCAGCTGTGACGGCTTCCTGCAACCCTCTGTTAGCAAAAACTGAACTTGGGAGTGCCGCCCATGGCCCTTGCAAGCTCTGTTTTTGGCGGCAATGGCCTCCTGCAGCCCTCTGCCAGCAAAACTAAAGCTTGGAAGGGCCGCACACAGTCCTCCTGAGCTCCATTTTTGCTGGCAGAGGCACTGTGGGCTGGTTCCTTGCTGTTTCCAGGGCAGCCCCATGGTCCAGATCTAAGCATCCCGTCGGCCAGATCCTGCTCCCAGGCCTTGAGTTTGACACCCCTGATCTAGGTTAACTCACTTGGCCAATGAGAATTGATGGCAGCTGATTTTAGCCTTGAACCAGTGTCCTGTAGCTGTATTGGGAAAATATTTTTAGAATTCTGCAGTCAGCATGGTAATTCTAGAAATTTCAGTGCCAACATATGTGCAAGTTGGATACTGGTTGATTTTTTTTTTTTAATGATGGATTGGACACTGTACTATTTTCCAAGCAGTCTGCTATACTACCAAGTAGCATTATTTAACTTATTGATTAAGACTTAGTTTCTGGAATTAAAGAAAAAAATTCTACTTGTACTTCTGACCTCAGTTTTATAGAAAGTCATTCAAAAATTAAGAACTGGAGATCTGTCCTTATCAGATATATTATGAGTTAATCTAATACAATTTTTCTTCTTCCTTGCTGGAAACTAAATGCAAACATAAGCAATCAACTGCTATGCATATCCATATTTCTGTATAATTTCTACTTATGAATGAAAATATTAGGTATGTAATAGCATTCTAAAATTGGTTTAAATTATAAAGAATACTTTTAGACTTCTACAGGAATACATATTGTACTTTGATATGGCTTTTTGATAAGTCAAACTAAGACATTCAGAACAGCTACACAGATCTATATATAAAATATCACAATTAGGAAGTACTTGAATCAGTAAAAGCAACTATAATGTATAGTTGTCACTCTATCAGTGCTGCAAATAATGTTTATCTTGAGTCTGTGGAATTACATTTAGCTCCAGGAAATGTCTCTGCCTATTTTCATCAACCAAAAATGCAAACTGCATGTAGCTGATTGCTTTTAATGAGAAACTATTTTTTTAAAATCTAGGATTTTTCTTTCAGGGTAAATCTGTGTTTAAAAAGAAAGATTGATAAATCACATATAGAATCATCATGGGGCTTTCTTGTAACATGTATGTTAATGTACAGATCACAACAACAAAGTGGTGAAGAATAAAATGTAAGCAATAGTTAATCTGGAATATTTAACTTGAAGGATACACACACTCACGCCCACATCACTGTTTGATTTCCATAAAATCATCAATTATAGAAACTGTAGAAAATTAGTTGGCTAAGATCTTAAAAATAAATAAGTAAGATTTTGAACACTGAATCTCTATATGGGTTCACTTAATAAGAACGGGGGTTTATTAGTTTATTTATGTTAAAATAGTTTATTTAAGTTAAAATTAGGCTGGGCTAAATGAACTTTTTTTTTTATCAACAGTTGATATATTTTAACATGTATTTAGCATGTCCATTGTATCTCCCTTCAGTTCAAGAACTGTAATCCTAAAGTAATTATATTTTTTTGTTGTAGGAAACAATATGAATTGTTTGCAGGTGCACAACTGTGCATACAGTTCTTTCATTTACGTTTATTTTTCATTTTCTTTAATCTGTGAACCATTTTTCTTTCAAGCAATAGTTAGTTTAAATGCTGGCTTGTTAAACAAGTTACAGTAATCTAATTACCATACCTATGACCAAGCCATTAGCCATAGTTTGTAATTTACAAGTTAAGTCATTTGGAATGATTGGACCAGTTTTCTCTGCAGGCTAAAACCAAGAAATATATTTTAATTTTGGATCTCATTTATTTATTGTATGGTAATGGTACATAAGCCAGGAGGCTACAACAGTAATACAGAGTAGTTTTTTGTCTGCCTTAAGACTGCTAACCTATTTATTCACACCCGTATGCTATCCATAGTGCACTGAGGTGCAAGCTAGCTCTGCATCAGAAAATAAAATTAATTACATCCTGCAACATCATCCAGGGCTTTCTCTTTCCACCAAAGCCATCTTGTAAATGGCATTGCATCCAGGAAAGCCCAGAGCCAGCAGGGTTCTGATGGTCTGCATGAAGCATCTATGTCAAACTCTATAGTGCTTGCAGCTGCTTTCACTCACAGTTTGCCAAACAGTGATGGGAGGAGACTGGTGAATTCCTAAGGGGCTATGGAATGCATGAGAGTCTTCTGTTGCCGGTGAGACATTATCCACCAAGGTCAAGTTATGAGGAATGTTTGGGCAGTGCAGACAGTTTTTTCCAAATCAGAAGAACTGAATTCAGTTGGTGAACTATGAACTATGGGTGGTCTAGAGGGGAGAAAGGGGTTTTACCTGTGTGGATTTTTGTGGGGAAAATCCCAGAAATGACTTTGCTTCTGCTGTGCTTAGATGGATCTTTCAATAAAGCTACACTCTTGGTCCTCCTACAGAACTGGGAGTTTCTTTTGTTGAATGTGTCAAACCTAGACATTCTGCTTGTCTTCCTACCAAAGTTGTACCTATTTATCTACTTACATATAACATGTTTTAGAACTGCTAGGTGGGCAGAAGCTGAGTCAAGTGATGGGAACTCACCCCACTATGCAATGCTAGGACTTGAACCATCAGAACAAATACCATCTCCAGCCTCATTAAGCTACTGAGCCATTGCGTCTCACATTTAGATCTAAATGTAGATGAAACAATATTTGCTGTTCAGTCTTTTCCTGTATCCAAATGATGTAGCAGTTAAGGTGATTGAGTTTCCTACATTTGCATGTATACTTTTGAACACTTTCACTATTTTGAAAAATCTGATCAGTTTACCATAAATCTCAATATATAGCAAGTTTGGTTTCATAATTTTTTTTTAAATGGATGCTCTACATTCACTTTTCCATTTGACACTTTGGGCAGGTAGAATGTGTCAGTGTCAAGGGAATTTAAAATTCTTAATCATCTGTACTTTATAATAGTATTTACATCATTAACTCCAGTTCAAGACCAAAGGGACATTTTTCATTAAAAACATATTTGTTTTCTTTCCAAGAACTCTCCCACTTGTTGCAGAATATAAGGACTTGCCTGTTATTATTTTAAAAATCTTTTCCTTAGATTTTTTAAAACAATTTTGGAAATAAAATAGCATTTTACCTAAACAGGATTCCCTCATAAGCACTTCGGTAGTTTTTGAAAATAAATCAATGTTGAGTATGGAGGGGAAAAAGCTTCATTTTAGACCTGAAGTAAGACCTAGGCTTGTTACCCTGCTTTGCATTTTTTCATGTCTTGTGCTAAATCTCCAGATAATTCCCATCCCCTTTATCTTAGTGACTGTATTTTAAACAATCATGTGCTAAAGGAATGATAGAAATAAAATTAAATGGTGAGGATTTATTATTTACTAATAGGTAAAAGTTGAAATATGGTAAAAATATTTGGTAATATGGTATGAAATATTTTGCTTGAAATATTAGAGAAAGTATTAAATTACTGAAAACATTTGTACCTGTCTTGATTAAGGACAAAATTAAACATTTTCTACGTGTGTGTGTGTGTG
>JAEANM010022442.1:0-11604 GCA_017656035.1 Myanophis thanlyinensis
CTGCTAACAAATCTGAAAAATATAAACAACACGGTTAAAACCAGCATATTTATTGGAAATGTTGTGGGTTTCATTTAGTTTGGGACACCCTGTACAAGACCATCCAAATTGAAGATAGATTCTGTTCGGCTCTGTTCCATTCTATCCATATTATAATGCTGCCAAGCACTCGGTCAACTCTTCTAGCGTATCAGTTGTTTGGCTTGGTGCTGAGACCACAGTCAACATAGAACATTGTCCATCTAGCAGAATTCTTCATATAGCTCTTTCTTCTTAATATTGCTAACATATATTGAAAAATATAGCTATTCTTTTATTAAATTACACTTGTGAGGGCAAATCTCTTCAAGATCTAGATGCTAAAATATACATAAATTCGCCATTGAATATTCTAAAGAGTTACAATTTAATGAAGTGGTGCTAATGATAATAATGCTAAAGCCCATACATTACTTCAATTTATTTGTTGAAATTCACTATCTCCCATGTAAATGACGTGACTGAAGTTGGAATCTAAACTCAATTAATAAATGCTCCAATATACCTTGATATCTCAGATGGCTAAATATAATTAAAAAAAAACTATTTTTGAAAGAAATAAAATAGCTTCATTCAATTTTATGTGCTTGGTGTATAATCTTTAAAGTACTTATAAAGACCTAATGTAGATTTTTAAAGAACAAAATGAATTACACTGCCATCATTGGAAACAGATTTATAATGGCATAATATGATTCTATCATCTGCAGAAGTTTAGTAATTTCCACTTTCTTTTATGTATATCAGTAGGATGAAATGGACCCAATACTACTTCAATCAGTTAGGATGGAATCCTTAGATACTGTGATCTTGTAAACTATTGTTTAGGATAAAACAATACATAGATAAAACAATAGATAAAACAATAGATAAAATTATCAAAGCCAAAACATTCCTACAAAAGAGATTTTGTGTTTGCTTGCATTTTAATTGTATATGCCAAGCTTTTAGTACTGTTAAGTTTGGAAGCTCATGAAATTTTGAATGATAAAAAAGACATTTCCCACTCATTTATGTTGACAGATGTCTCTGTCATGTTGCCTAAAGGCTTATAATGACATTCTAATCTGGATAATTAACAGTTTTTAAAGTTTTTTCTCAATCTAATAGACTACACCTAATGGCCAATATAAAATGTTAATATTCTATTAGTTTATAGAATGATCTAATATAGATACAGTATAGATCAGAGTTCCCCAACTTTTCTGCTTTACAGACTGGTAGGGGAGGGAGAGAGGGGATGGTTCCGCAAGAGTGGTGAGTTCCATTTGCGCCAGTGGCGGGCATCTGCAAATGGAGCCCCCACACACACACTTGACCACTACTTTCGCGCAAGTGGGGAAGCACCTACCATTTCCATGGCCCAGTTCCAAATGGCTCAAGGTCCAGAGGCAGACCCCTGGTATAGATATGGTAGTGTAACAGTTCCTCCCTCTGCAATCCTATCCTTCTTTACTTATAATTCTCTTTTTTCTTTTATCCCACACTGTGATCTGCTTTTTCAAATGCAGATCTTTTCAAATACAAACCTGTATAGGCCACAGGAACAGATTTATCCTTAAAACTATTTCTAAGTACTGTTTATTCTTTAATGTATCTTTACATACAAGTTAATGACTATCTGTGATTAGATGGATTTATTTTTATCCCAGCATTCCAAGTCAGTAATTTCATTATGAAAGTATTGTGGGAACTTTTAAAGCAGTAGTCTATTCATGTAGGAATATAGAACTATCTTGTCCTGCATTACACAGTTGGAGTAAGTTTTTAAATGGCAAGCATTTGTAGTAGTTATAATAACTACTAGCCATAGGTAAATTTATTATGATTAATGCATAATTATTACTGTTATGGGACATTCTTACTCCCAAATGAGCCATTTTATCAGTCAGAACGATACATTTCTCGGATAAACCATTTCACAGACAGTCATTTTGGAGTTATAGTATTTCATGTGGTATCCTTACCTAGTCTCATTTTTAAAATATTTTTAAAAATAATTTAAGCTTATCAGATGCATGTTCTTCTTAATTAAGAATTATATAGCTAAAAAATGGAATTAAATGTCACAGGCAATATTGAAATATATTTGCATGACTACCAATTAAAAATACCGATAAGGCATGAATCAAAGTGAGAGGCTTTAAATAAAGTATATTTCAAAGTTTGTCTACAACAGCATTTATTGATTTCTCCTTCGTACTAAGGAATTAAACTCTTCCAGCAAACTGGACACATAATTTCAGTTATGCATTTTGCCTATAAATTGCAGAGAAGACAAGTTGAACCCCTTAATTTTAATTATGAAAAACGTCCAGAGACCTGCATCAGATTTAAGGGACTTGAACCATGTCAGCAATCTGCTCCAATTCTCAATCTCCTACTTTTTCAGGAGTTAAAGAAGAAAAATAAAGTTATAGAACTTTTTAGAATAAACTTAGCTTCTTGCCTGCATTAAAATAACCCTGAAAAAACAGAGGCTATAATGAGTTCTGAACTCACCACATATACATAAAATCCATATTATATCTTAGTAACAGAATTAATTTTTATGCTTATCAAATTAGTAATTATACCCCAATGCTAAATCAATGCAATATAACTTGTTAACAAAATACCTTGCTATCTGTGCCATGTCCGTTCTTATTGTTTTACAACCAAAACAATCGCTTTCATATACTTTCCTAGATTAAGTTTCTTTCTGTATGAAAATGAAATTTTATGAAAATGAAATCTTGTAGTTACAAATGATAGACAAGAAACACAAGAAAATAGTAATATAAAGTGAAATATTTTGTGTATTTTGCTTTACATGTATCACATGTATTCAAATTATGTTTTAGGAAGCAATTCCTAGAAATTATATTCTTTTATCTCTAATATTTAATCACTAAAATATTTATAGTACTAATTTGTTATCTTGCTACAAATTCATAAAATGGATTGCTTTCTCTTAAACTATATCTCAAACTACAGGTAATCCGCAACTTACAACCACAATTGCGCTCAAAATTTTTGCTGCTAAGTGAAGCATTTATTAGATGAATTTTGCCCTATTTTACTACCATTTGTGCCACATCTATTAAGTGAATCACTGCAATGGTCGATTAGTAAAATGGAGGTTAAGTGAATTTGCCTTCTCCACTGACTTTACTTTTCAGAAGGTTACAAAAAGTGAACGTGTGATCCTCGGTCACTGCAACTACCATAAATATGAGCCAGTTGCTAAGTATTCGATTTTTGGTCACATGACTATGTGAATACTGCAATGATCTTAAGTGTGAAAAATGGTCATAAATTACGCTTTTCAGTGCTGTTGTAACTTCGAATAGTCACTAAGTGAACTGTTGTAAATTGAAGACTAGCTGTATGTAATATTCCACTATAAGAAGCATACAATAAGAAAGCAATTAATCTTGTTTTTACATACGTGGCAAGACATTCTGGATTTTCTGAATGCAGGATAGATATTCCAGGCAATCTTCTGTTGTGTGCATCAGTAAACTACACAACCGACAAAGGGAAAACACAAATATTCATTCATTGTTACTGATCTGTACAACATTCCATTTCAGGATTTAGATCAGCCTTGAAATTTTTTTCTAATATGTTAATTTTGTTTGAAAAAATTACTATTTAATATTTAATTAATTTTAACAATAAATTAATAAATATTTAAAATGTATTATACAATAATAAATATTTAATATATAATATAGTAATTTGGGGAAAAGGGTTTTTTACAGTCTTAATATCCTAAGAGGGGGAAGAAGAGGTGCCATTAATGGCTTCATAAAGAATTAATTGTCTTTGACAAAATAAATTGTAATGCACAGTAAAGGCTCAGGAAATAGATAAACAAGTTCATGTTGGAAAGTAAACCATGTCATGAAGAAAAAAGTTCATTGATAAAAATGTGCTATGATCTTTATAAAAATAATTGGAGACCATATATCTACCATTCTAGACACTTATTTCCAAATCAGGCTAATTGAAGTTTACTGGTATGAACAATTTCAATCAGATCATATGTAAACACGCCAAAGCCCTATGTCACACCAACCTCCATAATTGGATTATGATCCCAAGTGAAACTACTTAGAGAAGGCATGTCAAACTCAGAGTCCCCCGAAGGACATATTGTCACATTTGAGTTATGATGAGGGCTACACTCTCTTCCTTGAGTTGCTGGAGTCAAGTGGCATACAAATTTAATAAATTATTATTATTAATTGCGCATATAGTTCTCCACGCTTGGTGACAAAAATACTGTGTGTCTTAAATATTCAGAGTATTTATTAACTTTATTAAAAATATACATTACCCTCTTAGCTAATCTTACCTTTCTGCTCTAATGACAAAAAAGATCATCCCTCTCTGGTTACTAAACTGCAGCAGCATCGCAGCACTAGGCTTGGGATTTCAGCTCACAGGCTTTCGCACTTCAAAACAGAAGTCAGAGGCTACAGTCCTATGAGTCTTCCTCACAACAGCCCGTTCAGCTCCAGGCTTCCGCAACTTTTTTTCCTTGTAGCATTGAGCTGCTTGGCTTTGGAAATCTCGAGCCAGAGAAAGATTTCAGTGCTACAACGAAAAGAAGTGCCACTCATCCATCACCCTAGGAGAAGATTCAGCAGGCATTCAGACACTTGCCACAAGCACCGTTAAGCAGCGGAAAGCCTTGAAAAGCAGCAGGAAGCTTTGGAAAGGTGGAGAGAGCAGCTGGCAGCTTCTGAAGCTTCATGCCCCGAAGGGACCAACCTCCAGAAGCTGCGGGAGATGCCCCACAAAAGTGGCTTGCCTCTGGGATTGCGGAGAAGCAGTGCCAAGCTGGAAAAGTCCCAAGAGGCACCCCATACGAGTGGCTTGCCTCTGGGGCCACGGAGAAGCAGTGCCAAACTGGAAAAGCCCCAAGAGGCACTCCATAGGAGTGGCTTGCCTCTGGGGACATGGAGAAGCAGTGCCAAGCTGGAAAAGCCCCCAGAAGCACCTTGTACAAGTGGTTTGTCCCTGGGGCTGCAGAGAAGCGGTGCCAAGCTGGAAAAGCCCCAGGAGGTGCCCCGTACGAGTGGCTTGCCTCCGGGACAGTGGGTCTGGGCTTCCAGTTATTGTATAACTTTCTCGTCTGTACGGGCTGCAGGTGCACTTGCAATGGGCCGCATGTGGCCCACGGGCTACATGTTTGATATGCCTGACATAGAGAGCTATAGAGAAGAGCTACATTTACTCACTCAAATCAAATTTGAAACAAAAGCCTTGAGAAAGAACTCTTCAAAAATTATTCACTTTTAATAGAAATCCTATATAAATTATTTCTCCCTTTGAATCTGTTCTACCTTCATGACTTAACCGTAGATAAATTTAAGATCAGCATGAATTTAGAATGACAACTAATTTAACTATGGAACAACTTAAAATATTCCATAAAATGCTACTTCCTTATAGTGTATTTTGCTCCAAATTCAGTGTTCAGTATAAGAGCATGCCAACACAAAACATAGGGTAAGAACTGAAATTTTTTCAATCTGCTTTTATGGATCAGTAAAATTTGAATATAAAATCCTTACTAATCACATTGGCAGAAAGGATTTTTGGTATCTAACTCTGGATACAAGTAAAATATCATATTTTTGGGACTATAAGATGCACCTAGGTTTATAGGAGGACAAGAAAAAAAAGTTTTTGTCCCCTGCGGGTCCCGTTTTTGTCCTTCCTGGTGTCCATAAGCACTCTGCAGACCAAAAACGTGCCCATTTTTGGCCTGCAGTGCTTATGGACGCCAAGGAGGAAAAAATGGCTCACGTAGAGAGTTCGGGAGGCAAAATCAGGCCCGTTTTTGGTCTGCAGAGTGCTTATAGATGCCGGAGATGGCAAAAAAGGGACACATGGTTCAGGAGGCCCATAGTGCTCTATAAAATGCACAGACATTTCCACCCAGTTTTTGGGTGGGAAAAAGTGTATCTTATAGTTCAAAAACTACAGTAAGTGAAATATCTGTTTAAATGAGAATAACTTAAAATGAGAACAACTCAACAACTCAAACAACTCAAAAGCATAACCTTGTTTAAATTGTGTTCTCTAGTACAGATAGAGTTTACAATCATTTAGTGACCATTCAAAGTTACAATGACACTCAAATAAGTTAGTTACACATACGACTACTGCAGCATTCCCACAGTCCCACAGCTGTCTTCTGACAAGCAAAGTCAATGGGGTAAACCACAGTCTTAAAAATGGCATGATTCACTTAACAACTGCAATATTCACTTAACAACCATGGCAAAAAAGGTCTTAAAACTACTCATGATTTCTTTATTTCATAATTTAATTTATATGCCAAAACAATGTAACAACTACTTTGCTAAGTAACCAAAATTCTGGTCCCAAATGTAGCTGTAAGTTGAAGACTATTTGTAATGCGAGTAGTTGTGAATATAAAACACAATGTAATAATATAATCCTTAATATAAGTTATATACTAAATTGTTATTGAAATGACTAAAAGTGATTGGTAAAAAAAATGAATTTATGAGAAAGTAAAAATTCTGCTACGTTATGTACATTAGTTTTAGACATCTAGAACAATTTTAGAGAATTACCTTAAAAATAGCAATGAAAAAATACTAATCCTGTCTAAGTGAGGATAACTCAGATAGAAAGGGATTGAAGGAACAGGTATAATAGGGAGAATTTTCATTGGGATTTAATATAACTACATTACTACTGCAGATATGATGCCAGGCCTGGGTCTTTTCCTTATCTGCATTCCTTTTTCTAGCACATCTGCTAGCACAAATTCTATCAAGACACTTGTTTCTTGCAGATCTATCTGTGGGCAAATCTCTGGAGTCACCTGGAGTCATTTGAAAGAAGTATTTCTCTATAAGAAGCTTCTTGGATGAGAAGTGAAACGTCTTCAAAGAAAAACCAGAAAGTCCAGTTGCCTCCTAGAAAAGCACCTTTGGGACAACCATGGTCTGGATGACAGAGAATCCCTATGGACTTTAGCTATGTACTTTGGGATGAACATACTTTGAATGATGTGGGAGAATGAACAGATTTCCAGAAAAAATTGCAGGCTACAGGAACCATTTGCATTTTGGTTTGAGATGCAGACAACACAGACTCATCCCCAGTGATCTATGCCTGTCTTCAACAGTGATGGGGCACATGGCAGAAAACATCCTGCAGCCAAATGGCTCCACACCCATTTGTACTATTCAGGTGACATCCCCCCCCAGGACACAGATAAACATCCAAGAGGCCTCAACAACTCTCTAAAATAATGCAAATGGCCAGCTGTCTGCAAGGAAAATAAATCTTCCATTATCACCATCCAGTCAGAGCTGAAGAAGCTTTCTAGATGAAAAGCGAAACGTCTTCAAAGAAAAAACAAGTCCAGGTGTCTTCTGATAAAGCACCTTTGGTACAACCATGACCTGGATGACTTGGAATCTCCATAGATTTTGTGCTAAGCAATTAACCTTTCCTTCAGCAACCCCTAAACTTTGGAACAAATTTCCTCAAGGAATATTAGGCACCCTCTGACCTTGCATTTTCAGGAAATTCTTCCTAGGTATCTATGCTTATTATATTTTTAATATTCTGATTATTGGTGTTTTCTCTTTGTGCTTCACATTCAGATTTTTTTATTTGCTCATCTGATGTCCATCCATATTAGTATTGAAAAAAATAAATACAAGAGTATTTGTTTTTCATCTGTAATTATCAAGTGAAATAAGAAAAGCTTTACTGTAATCTAGAGATATTTCTGTATTCTTTAGAAGGTAAATGGAGATTAATTGAAAATACAATTAATCAAATGTTGTCAATTTTTATATTTTAACATATAAACATGCAAAAATCATGTTCTAATTTTTTTTATCCTATAGTGTAACTTAAGCTTTAAAAATAGTATTGCATCTTTTGATTGCCTTCTATGATTTGAATTCTATGCTATTAACTATTATAGCATAAGATTTAAGAATTCAATTTAAACCAATAACAAAAAAAGCAAAAAAAGCTGTCGTGAATATCTGCATACCCATTAAACAAGGAATGTAAAACAAACTATATTTTCACTTTTTTACCTTTGCGCTTCTAAAAGAACAGTACCTGGAAACATTTAACCAAACTAATAAAAGACAATCTGAATTATAATAGAATCTTTTTGATAAGACTTTTAAACAAAGGAAAATTGAAATTTTTCATTTTGAAGAAAGCAGAGTGGCAAAGACAGATGCCACATGCAAAATAATCCCAAATGCTGCTATCTTAGCTTTGAAAAGGGCTAATAGGCTGCACTCTTTAAACCACATTGATACAACTCTGCTATGATATAAATAGCTGGTATTAGCATAATTACATACCATAAATTCTGAATTTGTGCCATAGGATTTTAATATGCTTACAATATTATAAAAAAAGCTGTAGCCTAACATTAACAACTGCCAAAACTGTATGAGCAAGCTACATTAATATATGCTTTATACTTTCTAAAACACATCTCACAAAAGTGAAAGTGAAAGGAAAGTGAAAAAGGAAGTATATAAGGAAGTATATAGGTTGGGAAAGATAAAAGTATATTTTAAAAATCTGCAATGGAAAAATTGCTTAATGAAACGTTTTTTCTATTGTATATATTCTACATTTCTCCATAACTCTGTTTAATATGTGTATTAATTTCTAATGAAGAAAAAAGGAGAATTTATTATAATTACAGGTAACTGCCAGGATTACTTGTTCTTTTAAAAAATTAGAAAAGGGAGATACACTTTTTCTACAGAAAAATATATGAAAGCAAAATTACATAAAACACACCATCTCCATGTTTCCTGTTAATGATTTTCTCTACATGAAGTTGTATAGCTTTCAAATGATTTTCATGTGTTCTACCATTTCTACTAAAGATTTATACCATTTAATTAATACCTACACACTATAAAGTACATATGGTCCCTTAAACGTTTAGGGACAACAAATAAAGCCCCAGATTCAAAGAAAATTGTTGTAATAGACAGTAAAGTCATATAGCTTTTGCTTTTGCTGGCTATGGGATTGAAGTCCACAAGTCACAAAATTGCCAAGTTTGAAGACCCTGTCATATAGCAAAGAGATGCAAAGGGATTAATGCAGGTGAAAGTTATTACAGCATGTCCTTAAAAACCAGTGTGGTGTGAAGATAAAATGAAGAGAAACCTTCAGCTCTTGAAAAAAGCCGGACCTGGGGAAACTAATAATGATGATTCCCTGCTTTAACTTTTTCCCACTGCCAGCTTTTCAGATAGTCTCTCAGAAAATCTAAGGATAGTCAAACTTGATGCTGCATTTATCATAAAGGTTGTGCTTTCACAGCTGATATATTGTTGTTTTCAAAGAAACTGTCATTTCTTGAAGGCAAACTAGTGTCAATCTGGGAAACAGAGTATGAGGATTTTTTTAAACATTGTCAGAATTAGCACCAATTGGCTTTTTCTCTCTGTTAATTATTAGATGCAAAGAAGATTCAGATCAGGACCAAATTGGGAAAAAAGAATTACAGTAAAGTTGTGGTGAATTATAATGAAACATAGGTTTATTCTGTATTCCTATTTTTATTTCCACTTCTTTTTGCACTCCTTGGATCAGCTACTTGTCTGGAAGAGGAAGAACAAAAGCTCACCTAACAAGCATCTCAACTTGGTTCTCTCCTAGAGATGAAAGTATAACAAACATATTTTAGTCACAATGACATCATAGATTAATACGCATTGTGACCATCCAATCTTTCTACTAAAGCTAAAGGGATGTCAAACTCGCGACAACACTTTTTCCCTCTTCACTAAAATGGAGATGGCCATGGCCAATGTATGACGCATCCAGCCCGTGGGTCGACAGTTTGATACCCCTGTACTAAAGAAATCCATACACTCAACAGTGAATGTTTGACTCTTAACCATAACCTATAAAATGATGTTTTTTCAACGTGGCAACTTTAAGATATATGGACTTCAATTCCCAGAATTTGTCAGTCTGGGCAACTGAAGTCCATGTTTTACAAATGCCTAGTTTGAAAAACACTGCTATAACTAAAACAGTGTGTTCATTTCAAATAGAATCTCTTTTGGTGTTCTAATAACTTTATTTGCTAAGAAAACAAACCAAGAAAAACCTGCATAAAGTTGTATTAAGATAAAGTTGTATTAACTATATTTGTATATCTTATGGTTTGTGAAAGTCACAAAATTATAATATTCCAAAGATTTAAAAAAATTGAATCTACATTTTTACGGTAAGCTGTCTAATTGGCTGACTAAAACAAACACCGTTATATATGCAGCATCCAATAAAGGAGTTAAGAATAACTCTCTGATCTTTGAACTAAAGAAATCTGCATATGCTCTGAAACCCTGCAGTCTAATCAAATACATAAACTTCAATGCTCTTTGGATGGTATCTCACTATTTTTACAAGAAACTGCACGGTAAAACATGGTGTTCTATTTCCATATTGAGTAGGAGAATGAGAAATCTTTCCTTATCTACGGCCACATATGAAATCATGGAGATGTAATCCAGGAATTTATTACTTTGCCACATTAGCTGCACCAGAACTCTTATTAACATTTTAATCTCATGCATACGCATCATAAAACTTCCTGATAATATGGTATCATTTCTTGGAATGTAATACTTCCTCTAAATCGAACAGTTAAATAGGATGCATTATGTCTTTATACAAATATAAATGTCCACAAAAGGAATGGAAAAGATGTGATCTCATGGAATATCTCAGTTCTGTGGTAAAACAATTCTCAAATTACCTTGGACAAAGCCATAACAATGTCATCACTTAAAGCATTAATTATTTCTGAAGAGCATAAAGGCCTTTGAAACAAAACAAAGGATATTTACTCTGTGATCCAAAATGAATTTATCTTTGTGGTATACTGCCATAGAACGTAACTACTAACAATTTATTTATTTATTAAATTTATATACCGCCCCCTCTCCCTAGGGACTCGGGGCGGTGTACAGCCAGTAAAAAATACATCAACAAACAACTAAAAACCTATTTAAAACCATTATATAAGCTGTTAAATTTTAAAAAAATACAAGTTAAAAGTTAAAATTAAATTAATTTTATAAAATTTAAAATTAAACCCACAATTTATAAAATTAAAATACCCCGAGATGTCAGGCTAGCTGAAAAAGATGAGTTTTTAACGCACGTCGGAAAGCTCGTAGGTCAGTAACGGTCCGAATCTCAGGATGGAATGAAATCAATTCAGAAATAATCTGACGAAATTGCAAGTTCACTGGCTATTAAGCAATGTGATTAGGGATATAATCTCTTGACAAATTTTGTTTAAATATTAGATCAGAAAGGGTACAACATTACAGACAGTTTAAAATTATTTTAAGTGACCCATGCCATTATTATATACTGATAGCAAACATATTCTGATTAAATTACGGGACCGCCTGTTGCCATCGTCAGCCTCCAGCCAACCAGTGCGCTCCCATAGGGTTGGCCTCCTCGGGGTTCCATCGTCGGGACGGTGTCGTCTGGCAGCCCCGAGGGTAC
>JAEANM010022443.1:0-11604 GCA_017656035.1 Myanophis thanlyinensis
AGAGAGAGAGAGAGAGAGAGAGGCGCACAGAAACAAATAAAATAAAACTGACAAACACCAAACTCCAGGAATGCAAGCTTTAACACAGAAAAGGAATAAAAAGCTCTCCCCAGTTTTGTGATTTGATCCTTTACAATCTTTCCATTCATCCTGATTAAACAACAGTATTTTAAGAAAGAAAGTAAACAATGTATAAGGAAATAAATGCCATCTGTCATTAACACTACACCAAGATATGTCCCTTCTGAACGGCTGATCTTTAATTAAATACAATCACTTTTTTACAAAGCTAGGAGAGTTGAAAATATCCATGGTAATACTTTTGAGTGACAAAGGAAAGATTATTCTGAGAAGCATCTTCAGTTCACTCACCCTCTTTTCTGTGCCAGGAAAGATCTATGCACACAAAGAATTATAGATTCAGAAAATGCAACATAAAAACACAACCCACATAATTCTGGATTAGATAGTTATGAATGACAATGCTTGTTCTAATGCTACGACACATAATTGCACTTGACTGAGATTAATTAAACAATTTCCAGCAAACCAGCCTTTATGTCCACTAAATTAATGAAAATAATGCCAAACTTTCTGCTACAAATCAGCATTTAAGTAATCAACCTATTTTTAAGAAAATGTATTAGAGCATTTTAAAATTAATGTGACGGGGAACAATAAAGGTGGGTTGGGCTGAGACAGAATTACTGACCTAAAGTCACCCAGCTACTTTTTCATGGCTATGTTAGGACTAGAACTCACCAAGTTCCTGGTTTCTACCTTAGGCACTAATGGCTTTTTGTGACTAAACTTGCTCTTATTTTCAGTCATGTGAGCATGACTACAGAGCATGAAACTCATGAAAGGAAGTCCAATGTATCATTGCTAGGAGGGAAAAAGCCAACTTATTTGTGAAGATCAACATAATTTGATATTAACCAACGTTATAATTTGTCAAGATCCTTAGCTCTCTGAGAAATAAAATTGTTTTCTATATTAAAGAGCTTGAGCACAAACATTAACTGTTATTCTGTCCATTAAAACTCACTGCTCTACTACTCCCATGGCTCGACAGAGCTTATACAACGTATAAGTCATTTTAGCATCTTATGGGAATCAAACTGGCTATGGCTTATATAACTTCTTAATTTTATAATATTTAACAAAAGAATCAGGGGAACAATATGAAATATGTGGGTAATATACACCCATTCAGAAAACGTCACAGAATTCTTAACCTGGGCTAAAGCAACTAAATTTAGGGAAAAGATTTTCAAAAAGCTGAAATTTAATGACAGGTATTGGGCAAACATGACCCATAATGGGATTTTTTTGGTGGCCCAGTTAAAGGATTAGAAAATATTTTGTGTAGTTTGTCAATTTACAGCAACAAAGTAATGGACATATTTTGGCATATTTTATATCTAGTGTGTTGGTGTATAAAGTGTTTTATTTTAACCAGTTCTGGGATTTGATTTGATTTGATTCTCATTATTTGCGTCATAAGGTAAAATGTTATGGCCACATGTAGAAGCAAAACTTAAACAAAATCTATTATAGCCTATAGAATAGCAATAAGAAGTTTTATTACAGTACATAATAGTACAAATAAATAACAACATAACTTTCCTCAACTTGTTTAAGTAAATTATGCAAACTTAAGACACGATAAAAATAGAGAATAGGCAAGACACATTTTCATATGAAGAAGTATCACACTGGTGTGGGGAAGTTTGCAGTCAACTTTTCTTCCAGTAATATTAGCTGAGTGGGTAGAACCTATTGACATATCTATCTGGCTGAATCAAGCATTCCATTTTTTGCTATATCTAAAAAGGAACTCAATTTTGGGTGTAATGTTGGCTCTTTGTTATGAAAGTCCGTGCTTTTTCTCTGTCTGCCATAAAATCACAGTAACTCTATAAATCAAATCCTCTTCCAATTCTACAAAACTTCATGTTTTCTTGCTAGCAATAATTGCACTACAGTTTGCTATTACTGCTATCCAGCAATTTTGGTCATTTGGGAGTCTTAAGGTGACTTCTCCAAAGTGGACTGTACCAGCTTAAGATGTTTTCCACTACGAACTCAATTACTGCATCAATTTCTCTGAATCCAAGGCAAGGACAATCTTCAACAGGTATTATTTTTTTTTAATCCCGTAACATAGGGCTCATGCAGGAAATCTGTTTTGTCTCCAAATCCCATCACACACAGTAGAATTAAGGCAAATATACATGTCCAAGGATAATATTGCAGGATCCAATCTGAACCCATCATGGGACCAGAGTTTTAGTCTTCCAAGCTTTCAGACTTATGCTGGAACCCATTCTTAGAGAATTTCTTTGTCTGTTCCATATATGGGCTGTTCCATATATAATATACATCTGTGCCTATTTATGTGCAGGCACTACATAAATACTACATACGGAACAACCCAGTACATACTTCTAGAGAGAGAAGTTCCCTGAGAATGGGTTCTGATGAGTCTGAAAGCTTGGAAGATTAAAACTTTGGTCCCCCTGACTGATTCAGATTGGATCCCACAGTGTTGTCATGATTATAGATTTAAGGGCTGAACTTTACTGCATACTATAATTTTCTTTATCTGGATTTCTACGTTTTTGGTTCTGGTTTTAATTAAGCTAATACTATTCAGCACAAGAATTAGCTATCGTGAGATGTAAGTAAAATTTTCTGATTAGACATTTAAAAATATGTCAAGTGATTAGGGTCATTTTCCTTCTAAATGTTACCATTACAGATTACCAAGAGAAACATTTGTTACAAAGAAGGAAATTCAAATATGCCGGGTCAGATGTCCACGCATACTACCTAGCACTTTTACTTATTAGCTAAAGATCCTAGCTCAAATTTTGTTTCACTGTAGAGAAAGTGCAGTTTAATGCCACAACCAAAAATCTGTGTTTATTATTGTACACATCACTGTGATACTGCCCGAATTAAGGGAGCTTTAGATGTGTCCTACTAATTAGAATGAAGGTTATTTCCAAGAAAGAATGTCTCTAAAGCATGATATTGACTAAAAGAACCATTATTGTACTAATGAACCGAAGAGGAGAATCTTTAAATTGGCCTATCAAAGATCTGGCAGAGAAAATATTACAAACCTGATGTATAACTATTGCAAGTCATGCCATTCCAACAGCAACTGGTTTATCACAATTCAGGAACACTCCCTTTTCAAAATAGTTTTTCTTTTGTTAGATAAAGTAATGTTAAATCTCTGAAGGTTTTTGTTTTTTTTACAATATAAGTCACACCTATTTTGAGGTGACTCAACCTGATAATGGCCCTGGATATGTTAGGCCTCTGGAAGCCTTTGTCTGAAATCTTGATAATCCTGGTAGATTTAAGTAATCATTACTCTTTCTTATTTTGCCTTACTGCCTATTGGCTGGATTAGCTAGTCTGGTTCTCTCTAGCCACATCTTTTTTGTGTGTGTGCTGCCATCAGGACCGCAATCACAGTTTCTTTCCCTAATCTCCTATTTGTATTCCTAATCCAGAGATGTTGTGAGGGCACTTTATGCCATTATAAACCATCTGTTGGCTGAAAGGCCTATTTAAAAAACTCCTCTATGATGTTGGCAGACAAAAAAAGACATTCTATATAAATTTCTGGCTTTGAGAAACTGCTCTATAAGACTTCAAGCACAAGGAACTATTGACTAGTCTAAGATTTAGGGCTTTTTTCAGGATTTGTTTTTGTGTGTGGGCTTTTAAAAAACACTGTGCTGGAAATTGTTTAACAGGCTTCAGCAGCTGGAGTACTATGGTTCAAAAATAGTCAGTATTAGGTATGTCATTTTAAATGCCACACAAGTTAAGCCAAAGTAAAGATTTTGTACTTCCTTATGGGTGATGTTTTTTCTCCAGTTCGTTCATTTCTCTTCTCTGCCATTTCCTTCCTTTCTTTTCTGTTTGAGTTAGGATACTTAGTATCAGTGCCAGATAACTGATTGGCTTATATGTAAATGATTGTATTAAACAGTTTAACTTTTTTTTCTATAATATGACTCAAGCTTCCCCTAACCTTTTATTGTTGCATAGGTGTGCAAAATTGCCCTTTAATCATTATATAAAATTATTATAACTCTTTGTGTAATCGCTTCCTTGTTTGGAATAGTTGCAAGCAAACTATTATATCAACTACAAATCACCCTATTCATGAATTCCTAGCAGTGAAATGAATACACACACACACCTGTTGTTTGCATAGCACATCTAAGTAAAATTGTGTCTTGTTCTGGTTTCTAATATGAAAGAATGTGTATGTGTATAAACAGAACACATCATTGATTTGTGTGGTTTTCTTCCTATAAATGGGCTACAAATAAGAAATGAGGAAGGGAAGGGAAGAAAAGAACACTTAAGGACAGTGTATATTGAAAGGAAGAGTGGGGAACCCTCTAAATTATAGGACGTAACAGGGTGAAAAGGAGATAAAGCACAAATAATGGGTAAAATGACGGGTAGTGACAGCTAAATCAAAAACCACCTTACTGATGGGAAAAAGTAGATGACAGAGGAATGTGGTGAAGTGGCAGCTTACTAAAAACAAGTTGACAGCTGAGATGTTGTATTATACTTTTTGGGAAGGCAGAAAGAAAGCTTTGAAGAAAACACACAAAGTTTTGCAGACTGAGTCAGTTATGTGAGCCTGGAAAGGCTGAAGATTATATTAGTAAGACAAAAAAGAAAAGATGGGTGAACGAAACTAAAATGACTCAAACTAGAAGTACTGAGTTTTGAAAGGAAAGAGAAACAAGATGGGTAGCTGCTAGTGGGGAAGGAATATCCTAACTTCTCTGTTCTTCCGGGTGAAGAATAAGCTAGTCTGCCTCTTTCTTGAAGTAAGTAATTTAAGGAAATACGAATGGGATTCAAAGGCATTCTACTATTTAGACCACATATGTGAGGAGATAATAAATTTATTAAAGATTTTGAAGTCAAAAAAGATGAAAGCTTGTGTGTATGTGTGTGTGTAAAAAGTTTTGGGGAATTTATAGAAAATTAATGCATTGGTTTAATCAACCTATAAATGTGGAACATTTATAAATTTAAAGTTGTGCCTTGTGATTTTAAACACATCACAGACAAATAAGAATTAAATTATAATTTATATCATATTATATCATATCATTTTATACTACATTATATTATATCAGTATAGCTTTGGTTACAACAATAGCTATACTGGTTACAACAAACCAGTATAGCTAACACAGAGTTAAGACAGAGTTGAGAGCCAATTTGGTGCAGTGGTTAAGGTATCAGAGTAGAAAACAGGGGACCATGAGTTCTAGTCTTGTCTTAGGCACAAAGCCATCTGGGTGGCCTGGTCACTTTCTCTTATTTCTGAAAAGGAACAATGGCAAACACTTCTGAACAGTCTCTTCCAAACGGTCTCTAAGAATTCGGACACAACTGAATGAAAAGAAATAAAACAGTGAGTTAGGTATATAGAATCTACCATTTTTTGTTCTTTAGTAAGAAAAACACAGTACTTTCTTTCAGTTGGCTTGTCTGTGTTGATCCCAAGGCCCAGTTAATATCCAGGAGGAGGAATTCTTCCCAATTCCAGAATTTATGAATTTATTTAATCCTTCTAAGGAAGCAGACAATCATTTCTTCATTTCTGATCTAATAACAAATTGACTGCTGCCCACTTCAGTGCACCCCTAGTCCTCTGAGGCCAACCAAGTTAGGCTTGTAAGAAGGCAGGAATAGATTCATCAACTTCTACAAAAGGAAACAAGGGAATCCACAAATAAAAGAGGTCCTCTATTTATGTAGAGGCCCTCTTAAGTATTTTTTTTTCTTTTCTGAAAATTGTAGTAGTTTGGGAGATGGTAAGGCTATCTCCCACAAATAAAGGAGGCCTTCTATTTATGTAGAGGCCCTCTAAATATTTTTTCTTTTCTGAAAATTATAGTGGTTTTGGAGATGGTAAGGCAATCTCCCACAAAATTTAGCCAATTTGCACTCCAAAATTATGGAACATCCATATATTCTATTAAAACAAACCATGTTCTTCTTCAGCTATTTATGCTAGCAATTACATTTTGGCAAAATTATATCTGAAAATGATAAGAGAAATATGCACTTAAGAAACACTCGGACAACTGCAGCAGTGGGTAATATTTCACACCTTTAACTTCCATGCTTTGAATGAGATGTTGGTATCTCTACTTCCATTAATTGGTAAGTTTCTTGATTATGCAGGAATTCTAATTGCATTCAGGCCTTGATTTTATTAAAGTATAAGACATGAATAAGGCTACTCTTCACAAAGGCTTGAAGATTGTAACAAAAGGAATACCTGTCACTTAACTCCAGAAAGCAATAAAACAACATTTACTTTCAATCTATGTCAACTGTAAATAAGACAGCTAAGAAATCAGTTCAAACCCAAATAATTATTTTCCAGACAAAACATTTAGACAAGATGCCTTGAGCAAGGTTGGAATTGCCAATGCGTTAATTATTTACTGAAAGGGTTTTTCCTTATATCAGGACATAGATCATAAATAAGAAATAAAGCACAGCAGAGTAATGCATGGAAGCAGTCCTAAGACATATCTTTCTTTTAAAGAAATCGGTTTGTCCTCTTTCTTTAAAAATGTATTTTATGCATCAAAATGATACTTCAAAGCATATTAAATCACTATATTCACTCAATTGGCAATGAATATATTTTGAAATGACATAACTTAAAACAAAAGTGTCCAGAAGCTAATAACAGCAGCAAAACTCATTATTTTAAAGAATTATTTATTGTTTCCCTTGGGAAATTTTATTGAATTTGACATGGAAGCTGAAGAAATCTAATCTTGTAAACATTATTTTAATTTTCAAAATAGAATGATGCGGCATTAGCCTTAAGAGTTTTATTCTTGTCTACTTCTTTTTGTGCAGTAATAAACTCTCTTCAGATTTTACTGTTTTAATATTTATAGTCTTATTTATAACCGTGATGCTACCCAGATCGATTGTTGAGCTGGATGGATATATAAATTGTTTAAATAACTATATAAAGCAGGAGTCTTCAAACTTGGCAATTTTGTGACTTGTGGCTGAGGGATTCTGGGAGTTGAAGTCCACAAGTCACAAAATTGCCAAGTTTGAAGACCCCTGAAAAAAACAAGCAAGCACACGGGACATACATACACACACACATACAGAATTGATACCACACCCCATTTTAAATTTGACTTTGGGAAAATATTTTTTTCTCTTACACAATAAAATGTGCAGCATCTTATTTGGGATTAAATAACACAAACTAATGTAAAGTTAAAGATTATGATGCCCACTGTAGTACAAAGAGATTTTTTTTTTACTTATATAATGAAACTTTCCAATTTTCTTGACTATATTCCTCCCTCTGCCCCCCACTATTTAGGAGTATGGGATCAAATTTGGAACAGATGGGAAACAAAGCTTTAGAAGAATTTATTTTTCAGGCAGTTTTCAGACAGACAGAAATAGATTTTAATCTTCATTTTTATTTCCTAAATGCAAAAATATCCTTGGATAACATGTCCTAATAAATCTACATATATTTGTGATGAGACCACAATTTTTTTACATTAAAGAATTGGGACAAAAAAACCCACTTATGACTCACTCTATGGGAAGCAGAAATTTTTCCTGTGCAAGTTCACGTAGTTATATTTAGGGCATATTACAATGCAATTTAAGCATCTTGAAATAATATAATATATTCCTTCCAGAATTAGGGTTTCTAATTTGTTATATTTTATTATTATGACAGCACATGGGTTGGTTTGCATAACATACCAGAATAAGGTAAAATAGGAGAGGTTAGTTTCCTTATAGGAAATCCAAATATTCTTAATATTAATTCTCATAAAAATACATAAGTTGTGTTTTGTTAACCTGCATTTAGGCCCAAGTATGCTACTCAACCACAGAAGTCAATAAAATCTTTACCATATATATAGATATAAACCACCACCCCAAATATATATTATTTATTAAATTTATATAGTCACCCATCTCACAAAATATGACTCGGTAAAGGGCAGAGACACACAAAAATTAAATAGCAATATTAAGCAAAAATACAAATCAAGGAACAAGAAAAATAGCCTTGTCTGTGAAAAAATGTTGTCTTGTTTTGTTTTCTTCAATTATAGTGACAACATGTCCTGTCAGGAAATACAATACTTTGGTGATGTTTCCTTTCAAAAAGTACTGGAATGACAGATGAGCTGTTTTCCAAAAACAAAGAGTTAATTCACTCTGGAGACTTTGTCAATTCTTGTAACTAATTTACTGTTCCTGGAGCAGGGAGGAAATTCATAGTGACCACAGACATTCCTTAATCTTTCAAGAGTGTTCTCTGGGAAATGAATGTAAATAGCCAGCTAAAGAGAGCCAAAACCACAAACATTAAAAAAGAGTTTTAAAAACAGCTTCAACAAAATGCTCAACCTCAGGCTTTATTTCTTATTTTACTTTTTCAATTTTTCAGGCCTTGTTTAGAAGATTTTTTTTTGTATTTGTCTGCGCTTCTACATAGTATTTACAGTGAGCAAGAAACCTATTAGTCATAACTTTAGGACCAAAGACAAGGAGTCAAAATTGCATTACTTGTTATCTGCAAGCTACAATCTTAAAATTCTCTAAACTCAGCTTGGCTGATGTTGAATTTTTAAACGCATCATTTTCATGGTAAAAATACAGAAGTGGTTTGCCATTGCATTCTTCCAGGATGTGATTTGGTCCATGTATAGCCCTTGATTTATGTCGACAATTGAGCCCAAATTTTTGTTGCTAAGCAAAGCAGTTGTTAAATGAGTTGTGCACCACTTTATGACCTTTTACCATTGTTTTTACTACAGTTGTTAAATGAATCATGCTGTCATTAAGTAAATCTGGCTGTCAGAAGCTCCCTGTAAAGAGATTGCAAATGACAAATCCAGAACTCCTGGACACTGCAGCTTCTGCAACCAATTGAGATTAAAGTCCTGGGATTTTCTGATGGATTCCCATGGAAGAACTGGAGGTCAGTTATGCGCTTCCACCTCACTATGTTATGAAGCCTTCCTTAAGTGCATCTTGCACATTAAAAAAGGGTGGAGCTTTAATTACATTGTTTGTGCTCTTGGTGTGTTTTGATTTTCCCTGGAGCCCCTTACTTCCATTGCCATACTGAAGTCACATAAAAAGAGCTTGTTACAGTATATCACAGAGGTGAGTGCACCCCCTCACATTTTGTAAATATTTAAATGTATCTTTTTATGTGACAACACTGAAGAAATGATAACTTAAAATAGTGAGTATACAGCTTGTATAACAGTGTAAATGTGCTGTCCCCTCAAAATAATGCAACACACAGCCATTAATGTCTAAACTGCTGGCTACTCACTTCTGTGATATACTGTATATATCATGATATATAAGGTGATGAAATAACAAAACAATAATTGTATAATAAAAATCTGGCCGATTGTTTTACATAGAAAGGGTTGCTGAGAGTTGCTGAGAGAAAATAGCCCAAAAAGAAGAGATGAAAGTTGGAAAAACCGTCCAAGATCTAAGTCTGAGGAGCACATCCATACATTTACCTGTTGTTGCAGCTATTGCATATACTGCTGAGATCTGCAGAAGTAAAATAAAGAATATCATAGATTCTAAATATAAATTATTTTCCCAGTAACAGTTAGATTATTTTTCTGATTGCTAATTACTTCTATAATAATGGTTTCCTGGTAACATATGAATTATTTCCCTGGTAACTGCTACAAATAGTTTTCAAATGAAATTACTACCAATAGTTTCATGTGAAGGTCTGTGTCATTTTATCGGAACTCTGCCTGGATTAGCTGGACTTCAGAGCAAAACAACTGATGTTTATCACTTTTCTTTGCAAATGAGCTTCCCACAATTTTTACAGGTAGCAGACAAATGTGCCTGTTGCTGTGGACAAATCCTTTGGCAACTGGATACATTAAAATCATTTACTATATTTTACATGACAATCATGTTGTCCAATTTGACCTCAGCTATTTAGGAACCCAAAGCTTCTTCCCAAGAGTACTACATATAGATAGTCAAAAAATTTTGAAAGAGAAAGGAAACCAATGTAAACTCATGGAACAGATAATAGAAAAACTAATTAATGTTAAAAACCAAACAATCTACAGGCTTATTTAAAAAAAAAAATAATATATGATGTACAAGACTTTAATTGTTTTATTACTTTTTCATTTCTTTTCTTTCTTTTTTACTTTATTACTTTCCCTATTCTTCTCTATTCATTTGTCTTTTATTCTGTTGAAAATGTATTCAATAAAATTGAAACACACACACACACACACAGAGAGATAGAGAGAGAGAGAGAGAAACACAACTTAAATTGCCAATAAAAGTATATGGCTATTGTTTGTTCATCAAAACAGCAACAACTCTTTTTGGAGTTTATAACTACAGACGGGGAGAGAGCAGTGGTATCTCCCAAATTATGAATTTTGATGACTATTTACATCTAAAATGAGCACCAAGAATTAATCCTCTACCTACTAAAACAAATAAGAGATTTATAAAATAAACGATTAATTTAAATTAAGAAATATATCTCCAAAACTTTGACTGATTCCTGGTAGAATAGAGCGCTCAGCCATTTTATTCATTTAAAAAAAACCATTCCACAGAAACATTGTCATGCTAATTCAACCAGGCACAAACAATTTGCCAATCTTGGAACATCAAATACTATTACTTCTCTACATTGAGAAAATACTGCAAAGGATAAAGAAGTATCATAATGAAGCAGTGATTCTAGCATTTGCCAACTTTCTAAGTAAAAACCAGACTCTAATTAGCAAAGAAGGTAAATTTCTTGACATATTTTTGAAGGCAGAGCAATTATATAAAAAGCTGAGATAAAACATGCAATGGTAAGGAAAAGCATAGTAAGAGATTTTTGTTATTAAAGATTCGCCTACACTCACATAAAAAAGGTAAGTTTCTTGGATCCTAATTTATTATAATAGGCTAAGAGGCTAATCTGAACATGCCCTACATTGACATGTAACACTAACCTGGAATAAAACCAAGTTATCATGCTGCAATGGCACACTTACTGTTTCATGATACAGCAATATTCCTGTACTCTTATAATTGATAATTCACCCTAGAAAACCTAAACCAAGTGCCCAAACTGCTAGTGTCACTCTCTCTCACACACACGCACGTGCAGCAGAGCCAAAAACCAGCTGGCCAGCGGGGAAGTGGGGCATCACAACACCAGCAACTCTGCAGGAGGCAAGATATTCTTCTTTTGCAAAAAGTTGCAACTGATTGGCTGAACTTTTTTTTTAGTTCCACAAACTATTGTTTCCCTTCAAACGACAGCAAGAAATGTGATAGAAAAACGTGGTGATGGCACACATGACCTCAGGTTCGCCATCACTGTAGTATACCATGAAAACTGTATTGGTGAGACCAAACTCAATTCAATTCAATCCTTTACTGTCAATGCACAACATGTGTGCAGCGAAATTGAGTGAGCCTCCATCAGTACAATCACACAAAGCACAGAAACACAGA
>JAEANM010022444.1:0-11603 GCA_017656035.1 Myanophis thanlyinensis
ACACTGCATATATCTTATTTTGAAGGGGACGCAGGGACTTAACAGAGGCATCCGTTGCCATGGGCGCATGCATGGGATGCCAGCGACGGGCCGGGTAAATGCGCTCCGCGGGCCGCATGTAGCCCGCGGGCCGTAGTTTGAGGACCCCTGCAGTAAACAGTTTGGCAAAAGTATCCTACAACATTCTGATCAGGATTAGTTAAGCAAGGGATGGGTGATATCACAGGTAGATGCTATATAGCTGGCTTAAAAATATTCCAGGAATGTTCATCAGTAGTTCCTCATTAAATTGGAGGGAGGCATGCAGTGGGAACCTCCAGGATTCAGTCTGGAATCCCATCGTTTTTAAAAATATTTTTATTTATAAATTGGAAGAAATACTGATCAAATTTGCAGTTGCCATAAAATTGGATGGAACAGGTAATATCCTACTGCAGAAAATAGAAATAAAATTCAAAACAAGATTAAAAAAACAAGATAAGAACAACTGAATGACATTTAACAGAAACAGATGTAAAATTCTTCACTTAAAAAGCAAATTCTAATGTGCATGTATAAGATATGATATACCTGATGTAATAATAGTACTTACAGGAAATACATTCAAATTGCAGTTGACTATGAGTCAGCCGTGTGATATAGCTACAAAAAAAGGGGGAAAGCAATTTTGGCTGCAACAATAGTAGTATAATTTCCAAACCATCACCAGAAACTATTTCCAATTTACATTTCCTCATACCTCATATCAAATATTATGTCCCTACTTTGTTCGGAGAAGGCCTATGAAAAGACTTTGAAGGCAATGGGCCTTGGCTATGAGAATCTATATAGTAGAACCTTTGAACTATATGAAAGCATGTTACACATAAGATCAAATTTTGTTTTGCATACTTCCAGAGTACAGGACAAAAATATTCAGTTTAAACTTCAGGAAAGCAGATTCTGATTGAATGCCAGAAAAAACTCACTTTGCAGAGTCACCTTGCAGCAACATTGGTGACACACAATTTAGTAGGAAAAAAAATCAAATAAGTAAGAGAAATATGATAGTGGAGGCACCAAGGCAAGTAATGGGCTTCCATTCACTGGATGTATTTTTACAGGGATACATAGCCAGGAATGCTTTAACTTGCATTCTTGTAGAATCATACGTTGGAAGGGACCTTGGAGGTTTTCTAGTCCAAATGCTTAGTCCTTATATCATCCTGGAGAAATGGTTGTCCAATCATTTCCTGAAAACTTCCAGTTATGGAGCATCCGCAACACTGTACTAATTGTTGTACTAAGCAATCATTTGGGCTTCATCACTAATGGCCCTTTAAAGTCTATGAGCTTGTTCTGAATATTTTATATTATGTAATTAACCACACAGATGAACCCATTAACTCTGTAGTCTAGACAAGCTGACATCCCATTTTTGAGGCCAATGATGCATTTAATTCCAACTTGCAATATAGGATCAATCACAATCAAGTTAGAAGTATCCTATTTGAAAGGCAGTTCTCATCAACAAAAGAATAAAATGTAACAGCAGGAATTGCATGATCCCATCCAACAGTTGAAGTCAACAGCTATATCAGGGAGCAGCAAAACATGGATCAGATGACACTTATTGCACAATAGAATATTAAGAAGGAAAACCATAAAAGTGTAAAACATGTGTGCACTTTAATATTTAAATGCTTCTTTAAGAGATAGATCTTATAACAGAACAGTTCTCCAATCCAAAACAAATTTCTGCATCTCTTACTCATTGCTACAAACATCACTAGCAAAATTTGAAAATTGGATACTTCTAGATTTCACGGTCAGAATTCATTTAGGACATAAAGATTCCAGTGGAGAGGAAGGCAAGCCATGAGAAGGAATGGCAGCTGCAAAGACATATCCTCTTCACCTATTTCATATTACCATTTCAAGAACCTTAGGAGTTCTTTCTTAATCTATTTTGCTATATATATCTAGGAGCTGCCTGTGTTCATAAGATACATAATATTCATTTCTGAGTACTGGCATCAAAATGACTTGAAGTGGTTAGAAGGAAAAGTTAATACTAAAAAGTGCTGTGTACTGTGCTAAAGAGGAAATTTAAAAAAATAATTCCAGAGGGAAACAATTCTCTTCTGTATTATTGCCATTGTACTAAATGGAATCACCAATAATTAAGTTCAACTCCTTGTACTACTGTATGTGGATTTTAAAAAGTTTCAACTTTTCTTCTTTAAAAAGTTATTCATATTATTTCAAATGAACCGTCTCACAGCAGTTGAAGCTGTTGTGCAAAGACACGATGATCTGGAACAGAAGCAGCAGTTCTGAGAGAAGCTGACAGTTTGACTGTAAAAGAGACAGCATAGCTTAAACATTTCCCCCAGGAAGAATTCACTGAATGCCTGACCTAATCTAGCCTTTCCCAACTGGTCCCTTGAGTGCCAGAATGTGTTATTAAATTATTGTGGAAAGTGCATTTTGTTGAATATATTTAAATTGTCTTTATATATAAAGACAATTTTGCAATGAAAAACCAACAACAAAAAAAACCTGAATAGTTTTTTTCTTTTGGAAAAAAAAAAAAAAGGATGGGATTGAAAACTTAAAACCCACAAATCAAAACACTTCAGTCATGTCCTGTTTGCTTATAATTTTTCACTCCCACCCGTCTTGGGGAAAGGGAACATTCTAGTCTTTGTTCAACCTTTACCCCGTATCACACAAGGAAAGCAGAATGTGGGAGCCTATCATTGTATTTTGAAGAGCCATCATGTATTACTTATCCCAGCTATATTGATATCATTCCTTCTTTCTGACTGACCTTGCATAATCCATATATTCATAGGCATATAATGGAAAAATTAGACTCTTCCGGAATCTACCACACTATGCAAGTTCTCGGCATGCATGAACACATACACAACTTCTGAGCATCAGGAGATCAGGAAAAACTCTTGGAAAAAACAGTATTTACAAGACTAGTATTTACTACACACCCATGAAAAAAAAGTGATGAACTGTATAATTTGCAGATTTAACATTTTGCTACTGACAACAGTCAGTTGAAGTCAATGCTTTTATTTACAGCTTTAAGAAAGAAAATTTAATCTTCTGTCCAACTATGTCCTTGTGGAGATTCCTTCATTGGTAAATGGACACAAAATATTAGAAAAGCAAGTTGAAAGAAATTAAAGAACTGAACCTTTAAGCCAGTTAATAGTTCTCAGTATGTTCTATTTGGTCACAAATATTATCTGATCATAAATATACTATGCAGAAGATAATGGTCATAAATCAACACTTCTGAAACATGATTTCTGCTGTAAGAAAATAATGTTCACTCACTTATAACATTCCTTTGAAATATTGTCATTTTACAGTATAAATAACATCATGTAATGCATTATTTATTTTCATATGTGTAATTTCTCAATAAAATATGAAAAAGAACCCCTGATTGAATCAGGTTATATTGTTTTCACAATTCTTGGACATAGTAAATATCAGAAGGCTTAAAAAAGTGGGGAGGGGGGAACTAAAGCAGTTTTTTAAAAATTATTCTGATCTAGGCATATATTTATTCATTTTTATACCAAGCTGAACATTTTTCTGGATTTTTCAGAGTTCGAATCATTAAGTAGTAAAGCACATGGATCTCGTTTCCAGTCAAAGCAGGAATTTTACTCCCCTCCAAAAACCACAAATATACACTCTAGCCAAATGCATAATAGAAAGCAAACCTGTACTTGTTGAAAAGCTTTGAGCCTCTTCTTGAATCTGGAAGGCAGAACAAAATCACATCCTCGAGCTAATAATGCCAATTCTTTTCGCAGATCAGGGTCTTGTCGTAAAGAAATCTCCTTTATCCTCATGCTTTCAGATTTCATATAATGCTTATGTGTGCACCAGTCCGGGCTCTTGAGTCCCAGTAAACAGCAGAGTCCTATTATCACACAGTGCCACTTAAAGTAGCAGCTGCGTTTTACTTCTGTGTTATTCTGAGAGCCAGTTCAGCGTAGCCTGCTCCATACATTAAAAGGGAACTTGCTAGGACAGCAAACACAGATAGGAAAGAAACTTAGGAGCCTGTCTCTTACTTCACACATTCCAATGTTTTAATGGTATGGTATATATGTGAGCTTCCCATAAAAGTGACATTTTAAACCATCAATAAAATAAATATCTGGTTTAGTAAAAACAATGAAGGAGGCACAGTCTTAGAGTAGTCTATTTAGTATTAGGTTTGGAGGCCCTTTGTAATTTGCAAAGGTCTTTCACATATTCTTATTGTATATCCTAAAAAACTGAAATATAAGAGAAAATTTTTATTTACTTGTATCCACATTTATTGTTATAAATAACTAAAAGCCACAAACATATCTAATATATTTCCTCCTATTTTTCCCACAACAAAATAATAACTTTGCTTATGAAAGTAAGATGTACATATAAAGTAAAATAAATAAATAAATCTAAATTCATTTTCAAGGACGGTTTATATTGACCAACTTTTGATTATCATCATTTGTAAAAAAGCAAAAGCATACTTTTTGGTCTACTTCTTTGTCCTTTCACAAACCCTACAGAATACAACTATAAACAGAGGCTTAATAAAACATTGTTTTTCTTGCACTCTTAAATTAAAAGGAACCCTGAAAAGCTTACATTTAATATGGAATATTGAACTGACTAGATTTTATCAGTGCCTAAGCTCTCCCTCATCCAGTGTAGATCTACTTCATTTTATACAAGCAATAAATATCATATGAATAAGGATCAGCCATGTCAATTGAACCAATTCATCTATACTGTCCCTATAAGACCAGTTTAAAATTAAATATTAATATCTTATGACTAATAGCAACCTATTCAAAAATTGTTTAATTTTATAAGTTTGAGCTTCTTTAGTTTTTGGTGTTTGCTAGGGTGACCATATTTGATAGCCAAAAAAGAGGACGGGGGGGGGGGCGCCGGGCGGGCGGGGGGCGGAAATCGACCACAAATCCAGACTCGGCTGAGAAGCAAGAAGCTTGTTCCGACAATGCAGGGAAGGCGGGACGTCTTGCTGGACCTGCTTTTCTCTATTTGACCGGACATAACATCGCCACTTTTACGTCCAGTCTGGGGCGTCCAGGTAAATTTATAAAATTTATAAAACCGCCCGAATGCCCCGGACAGGACGTAAAAAGAGGACATGTCCGGGCAAAAGAGGATGGTTGGTCACCCTAGTGTTTGCAATTATTTTCTCAAGGGAAAATATTTCTGTAAAATATACTCCTTTTTGAGACTTGTCAGTTAACAGAATTCGTCTAGAATATATTTACCATTTTATCATATTGTAGTTAGAAACAACTGGAAAGTAAAAGTCAGTTGACCATCCATTCTTAATTAACCACAAGATTCAAATCTATCAATGAAAATTAGGTGTATATGTAAATTCTTCTTTTCTATAGCCTAATTTTCATTTGTGGCTTTGATTACCATATGAATCAGAATCCAAAGGGAGAACCAGAATAATATTGATGAGAAGCAGACACTTCTCTTTCCATAAATGGGTAACCAATGACAGTCAACTTTAAAATCAGACTGAAGAACCGATTTCATCAGACCCATATAACACTAAGAATTATAATATTTACTGTACTTTGTTTTAATGGCTTGCTTGATTTTGTTATTATTTTATGTGAATTTTATATATTAATGAAATAAAAGTATATTATTTGGTAATCTATGCATAGTTTTATCAGCATTTTAGCAGCATTTTCTCTTTGCCTGTTAAAAAAAGAGAGGTAGAAAAGTTTCTTTAAATGTTACGTGAAGTAGTTTGCATCTATAGAGACCAATTTTAAACCAGGGAGCAGGGCTAGCCTAATCCCATTGGTTCATCCTCTCCCTTGTCAGCAAAGAGCATAACACTCAATAAATAGCTTAAGTAATCAACAGCTAACTGAGATGCTATTTTCTCATATTCATTTTTAGTATCTGTCACTTTTTAACTTCTCCCTTCTGCAACTGTTGAAAAGTCCTGGGCAGCTGATGGAGATCAGAAGGATGGCTATCGAGTGGAATGCAGGGGAACATCGCCCAGCCAAGGAGTTGCATTTAGCGTGACTACAATTTGGTCCAAATTGCCAATAATGCTCTTTCTCCAAGAGTATAGCTGAGACAGATACTTTTGAAATTCTGGCAGCTGGGGAGTTGCCTAATCGGTGGAGCCTTGCCAGGAAGAACAGTTTACCTCCCAAGCAAATTAGCAAGGGTATATGGAAAGAGAGGTGAAAGTTATGTGACCTATGAATAAACATCTAGGAAAGTGGATATGGTTCTTGTTCTAGCTAGATTTGTAAAAAGCAATAATTGTTTAACACAGAAAGGACTTAAGAAAGCAAACACTTAAGCAAACATCTGATGTGCAAAATAAATGTTATGCTTTAAGTTTTAACACAAAGTCTTAAGAGGTATGGTTCACCTGTGGAACTGAAAATGTACCTAATGGAGCTTCAGACTTTTAAGCTATCTATGCTCATTAACTGGACTTTATAAACAAGGCATAAAGTTACTGCTGCATGTCAGATTAGATTTTCTCTCTATCCTTTTAATAGGCCATTTGCAGAAAGAATATAACATCTTTTCTCCACTAGGGTTTAACATCTTAAATCACTTTCAGACATTTATTCAGATGTGACAAGGGATCACACTGAGCCTCCACCAGCATCAGATAAGGCTACATGTGGCAGTTGGGAAAAGTGATCTTCTCCCATGTTTTTGATTATTTGTTGAGCAGCCAGCGAAGATTATGAACCCTCGCAAATGATTCTTTGTGCTGGAGCATTCTGTGAACTCACTAAAAGAAAGTTACATCTTGCTCACCACCCTTCTTGCCACATGATGAGTTAAACAATACCAAAAGTAGGATTCCTTGCCACCATGGTGGACCAAGGGAGAATAGCATATCATTTTTTAAAAAATTGTAATAATTTATATAGCCAATACTTGACACCTCACTAGTCTGATATTTTTTCCTAATAGTCATATTGACTTCTACAAATCATTGCATCGTTTTAAAGCACTTATGGCTCATTTTACTATCTGTTCTAGAAATGTCCCAAGGTATCCTCTGGACCACCTGCAAAGAGGACTGGAAGTCCTATCCAGTGGTTCTGTTCCTTTCTTGATGGACATTTCCACTCAATCATTGGTGAGGTGGCAGGAGAGATCAGCCTGTTGCTTACCCTCTTGTGGGGTACTAGAAAAGGTAGTTGTCTCTCCATACCTATTTAATATTTATATGAAACTACTGGCAGAGTTCATCCAAAGGTTTGGGGTTTAGGATCATCAATGTACTGATGATGCCCACGTTTTACACTGCTACTCCACGATACACTACTGATGTTGTTGAAGTCCTATCCCAGTGCATGGAGAATATAAGGTTCTGGGTTAAGAAAACAGAATTAAACTTAATTTTAGTAAGACACTAGTCTTATTGTTTATTCCTCAGAACTGTCAACTGTGGGGGTGTCTCTTGAAGGGGTGGCCATAATTGGGATTCTTCTGGACTCATATCTCCTGCTAGAAAAGCAACTGTAGTTAGAGGTTGCAGCCCAGGATGGTGTGTGCCCCAGCTTCTGACGGGTGCATCAAAGCTGTGTCATTTTACTTGGAGGGAAAGGGACAAGTGGACAATGACTCATGCCCCTGTTATGACTGGCTTAGACATGTTCTACATGGGGCTGATTTTGAAATCGCTTGGAAGTTACAATGGCTTTTGTCCTAATTGGTGTTTGCTAGTGGACCACATTGCACAAATACTGTGGGCCCAGTACTGGTTATCAATAAGCTTCTAGATGTAATTTAAAGTGCAGGTATAAGTAGTTCTTCTGACAAGCAAAGTCAATGGGAAACTGAATTTGCTTAACAACTATATGTTCACTTGACAACTGCAGTAATTCACTTAACAACTATGGCAAAATAGGTCATAAAATCAGGTGTGACTCACTTAACAACCTTTGATTAGCAATAGAAATTTTGGTCTCGATTGTGGTTTAAGTCAAGGAGCTAAAAAGTGTTACTTGGCTTGGTGCCTAGCCATCTGCAGTTATTTCCCAATTTAATTTACCTAGGAGAAACTATTAGTGGTTCTCCATTGTAGGGAAGCAAGAGGGATAAGGCTGCTGGTGTTCCTGTTTGGTGGCTGCTCTGATCCTTTGGAATGGCTCCCTAAAGGACATCTGGTTTCTTTCACTGTCTTCTGAACTAATAAAAACAGGGCTTTTCCAAAAGGCTATTGAATAATGAATCTATCCAACGTACATTAATTAGTACTGCATAATAGGTACTTATTATGACTTTCTTTTTAAATCAGTATATATTTATATTAATTCATCCCATGATCACTAAGAGAGAGGAGAGGAGAGGAGAGGAGAGAAGGTCAGCATAATGACATGGTTTTGGAAAATTATATCTTATCAATAAATTTTTTACATCACTTTTACACCAACTCTTTACATCTACATTTAGATATTAGAATTAATTTAAAATTAAATATTAGAATAGGGCACCATCTTAATATAAGCCACACATATTAGCTTTGTAGCCCTATGTGCATCTATCTAGAAGTGAATTCAATTCAAGTCATTGCAGTTTGTTTCTAAATCGATACGTGTACATTTGCAGTGTAAAACTGAGTGTCTCATGTTAATAATCCTCCTTTAATTATAGCTTTGGAACAATTATGTACTCTCTTCTGTAATTTTCACGAAGTCCTAGAATTTAGGGTATAAAAGCCTGGAATGCAAAACCAGCTTCTTTTAGGCCATGCATATATTTCAACATCTGCTCTAAATTGAGCATACCAGAAATTCAGAACATTTTTAAGGATGACCTACAAAGGTCAACACAACCTACACCACCACAAGCACAACCTACAAAGCTAGATCAACTGTTTTCTCTCATTGGAATCTATAACTCAAAACCTAAATAAATGACTGTAAGAATCACTTTCAAAGAAAAATATTTGCAAAAACACAGTGTATATATAAAAACAAGCGTGTACATTTGAAAAGTCATGGGTTGCAAGTGAGACATCTGACATTTAAAGAGATCTATAAGATAGTGACATCATTGAAAGGTAAGAGGTTGAAGTTTTGCAGCCCCTTTTTAAAAAGTACTTTAAGGTTGGAATTAGGAGGGATACTTCTGAGAAGTAAACTGTTCCCATTCTTCCTTATAAATGGTTGTAGCTTGCTGTTTTAAAATAAAACTCTGCATTTTTTTGTTCTTTTGGTGCTTTATGGAGCACTGCAAAAAAGCCTGAAATTGGCCTCATATTCACTCTCCAAATGCCAAAAAGGCCAAAATGTTTAAATCTAAAGTAATAAGCTATATATCTTCCAATTCTGTGTTTATATAAGTTTAGACTGCTGGGAAATCTGCGTTCAATAATTCTGAAAACTATTTTCCGGATTCTTTGGCGTTTCTTTAATGGAATGATATCTGGGATTGCTACTTTTGAAATACTTGTGGGAATTGGCACACACATTTCAATTACTGACTAATTCTCAGTTTTAGGTCCCTGACTGGTTTGATTTTAATGAAGAGTTTTTTGTCATGTTGGAAAAGGAAGATTGTCTATGACACTATGGATGCTTAGTCAATACTGATTTTTCCAAAAGGCTAAAGCAGATGTTAGTCAGCAGAAGCTAGAGACTTTCAAAAAACTTTAGGCATATTTTCTCCTCTCAGTGGGCAGATAGGCACGATTCCAGTTAAGATGATCTATCGTGATAGAATTGAGGACAATTCTATCAGATAATTCTATCAATTATCTAGTTCCTGGAGGACACATATATACCCAAAACAATCAAACTACTGCTATTGCTAACCTTAGATTTCATTGAGCTTTTAGAGATAATTATTATACAACATGAGATCTGAGATCTGTCAACAAATTAAAATTATGAAATTAGATAAAGTGGCAGTTGGATACTGGCCAAACAGAATAGGATATGCTTTTTCTGGAATTATCTGGTTCCTGGAGGACACATATATACCCGAAACAATCAGGCTACTGCTATTGCTAACCTTAGATTTCATTGTGCAACTGACAGGCAGTACATCTCATTTGAACTTATGTATGTAACATGGAAACAGTGCCCAAATGCAAATAAGTATTGTATCTCATTAGAAAAGTTGCGTCTACATTTTTGAGAACTATTTTACTTGTCTAATGATGCATCTCATATATACTTCATCTGCAACCACAGCAGACAAGAAGCGAGACACAGCCATTTATTAATTTTCTGCCTTTTGTTTAACTGATACTCAAAAAGTCTAATTAATTAGAATAAATAGCTGTCATTAATATTTACTTTGCCAAGCCTGGTACTTACAATTCTGCAAGAAAATTTTTGAGCTTTCTGGAAAAGGATAATAGAGAGAAAAATCGGGTCTCATCCTTTTGTCCGGGAACTCATAGTTGCTGTGAGGTTTCAAAAAGCCAAGCCAAACAAAGATAAACCAATGTGTTAGGGCCACTGAAGTATAAAGGAATTAATGTGTAATGTTTAGTTACTATAGCTTTGTCGTCAATAGTAACAATTAGACTTTAACAACTCTTCTTCCACCTTAATTAGAAAACCTTTATTATGACTCTTTTTAACATTTGCCATCAGCCCTTCTTGAGGATATATTTTGACAGCACTTATGTTTTGAAGACATCTATTTATATAGCATGGTGGCCTTGCTTTATTATATAACTTTTTGATGATGTTAAACTCACACCCTGGTCATCTCATCTACTGACTACTGCAATATACTCTACACAGGACTACCCTTGAAGACTATTCGGAAACTGAAGCTGGTTCAGAATGCAACAACACAGACAACATTGGATAACCCTACGATTGTACATATATCTCTGGTATATGAGCTGCATTGAATGTCAATTTACTTCCAGGTCCAATTCAAGGTGTTGGTTATTACCTTTAAAGCCCTTCACAACAATCATCTTGTCCCAATTACACCAAACATCCCGCTTGCTAGGCACAGAGGATATATTATGGATATATCAATTAAATAATTTTGATTGGATATCTAAGAATGGCATGTAAACCAAGATGTGGTTGAGGGCTTGAGGTGCTCCCTCTGTTTTTTTAAACTTTCAAAACTTGTTTTTAATTCTGTTTTAGCTTTGTTGCTACCTATGCCTCTTTTATGTGTATAAATTTTATACATTAAAAAAATTGACATAAGAAGTGTCTTACAAAAACTGTGCATATATTCTTTCAAAAGAGAACTGACAGATATTTGGAAGCTTAACAAATCTTTTTTTCTTACTGCTTTTATTTTACAATTATTGCAATTCTTTTTTTTGCCGTGAGAGCAATATCACCCCTCACTAAGACTAACTCATAAAAGCTATTGATATCATAGCCAACCTGCTGTTTATGGCATGCACTAAACCAGGGGTCTGCAACCTTTAAGACATAAAGAGCCATTTGGACCCGTTTCCGAAGGGAAAAAAAAACCTGGGAGCCACAAAACCATCTCCCACCCAAAACGACACAACACTTCATCCCCTCTTCTCCCATCCCCCCCATCACTCACACGGTCTC
>JAEANM010022446.1:0-11603 GCA_017656035.1 Myanophis thanlyinensis
TTTTCTCGAAGACGCGCTTCGTAACCTGAAACTTTCGTAACCAGAGCCTTTCGTAAGTAGAGGTACCACTGTATCTTGTTCTGAATGATTTATTTTTCTTGAATGGGGTCAATCAAATCTTTCACTCCTACATGGAGCTTTTCTACAAAGAAAAACATCACACTAAACAACCGCACGCTTAATGTGCACATTAATCTTGCAATGGCTGTTCCTCCAGTGTGAGAGACAGCTACCAAGCCACACATCTATGTTTCTTTAAAATTAAGAAATCATGTGTCTGGCAAGAAAGTGGAGAACCAAAAGTATAAGAAAGAAAAAAAGGTTGGTAGATTATGTAACATGATTTCTGTGGTAAAGAGTTAATCACACCCATTCAACCTTTAAAAGATTAAAATCTTAGATTTGACTGGAGGATATTTCCCTTGACATATTGCTGAAGCTTCTGGAATTTTTTTTTTAATTTCCTTGGTCTGAAACTATTCTGGCACATACCAAACTGTAAATTAGGGAAATATCAAAGACTACCTGCAAGAGCTTTTCATTTGCCATTTTCATTTCTATGTACTTGGCTTGATCGTCTTCTGACATATTTTTTATTATATTTTCTGCTGCTTGTTTTTCCTGTCGGATGTCATCTTCCACAGCTTGAATTAGTTTTTCTTTGCTGCATCACAAAAATAAATATTTTGTAAACCTGATTCACCTTTTTTTTTTGGGGGGGGGGGCATTCTAATTATTTTTAAATTTAGAACAGCAGTAAATTTACACTAAAGAGAATGAAAGCAAAAACAAAGCAATAACAACAAAAAGTAAAGTCTTCTTTGAGCTGAACTCAACTTCTAATGACTTCATGGATATATTCATATAATTTTCTAAGGAACACATAGAAATGCCACTGTCAACTCCAGGGACGTTTTGGTTTCAAGCTGTTTATTGAAAAAAAAATTAAACAATATTATGCCTATTTTTAGCTAACATTTCATATTTTGTCTTTCCTACCACAAAAAAAAAAAAAAATGGCAGGAAATTAAAATTCAACAATGTGTTTGGAGGGTTCTCTTGGAACCACAAAAAAGGGTCATGAAGGCCACAATTTGCTTATACGAACTAAAACACTGAAACTGCTGAGGTGGGTTGGGAAGAGGACCTGACTATTAAACAAAGTATGACAGAAACCGCATTTCCTCACACTATTCAGAGCCTTATTATGAAGCTTAGCTAGTATTTGTTAGCTCTTTTTTCCTTACCTTTGATCTAAAATCAAGCGTATGCCTGCTTCCTTTTAAAAACAAAATTTATAGACAGGCTATGCTGTGTGCCAGGACTGATGTTTTTACGGCTAGTGGCAGTCACCATCCTCATTAAAAAAATTAAGAACTCTACCTTTCTAGCTTTAGCTCTTTGTATCCAATACAAATATGTTTTCTTGCAAATTCTAGATTTCTCCGCCCTCTCCTTGCAATTTAATGTCATAAAACTGCACAGATCATATTCAAAAGTCCTCTTGATTGGTTGCAAGTCTCTAACTCATAGATGAACACAAATAGTCAATCTTTTGCTAAAAGTGTCCTGTACTTTATTTTAAACTTCCTCCCTGCTAATTGGGTACAAAGGTTGCAGCCAAGTGCAGACTTTCCTTTCTCCTTTTTCAATCACAGGAAAATATGCAAGTATGATATTCCGGAGAAAAATTAAGAAGGTATGATATATACAAATAAATTATGGTACAATTGTATGATACCAAAGTTTACTTCATAATCAAGAGTGTAGAATTAAGTGTGTATGTATATATATCTTATATATCTTATATATATATAGTCTGGTTTTGATTTTTTTATGGAATTCAGAAAAGATACTGAATGGTTTATGTTTTGTGAGAAGTCGTATTTAATTCTACTGTTACCTTGAAGCTGTACTTCGTTTTTAAACCATCTAAAATGTAACAAAGATTGCTTTGGCAAGAAATAGGAAACCTTGAGAAATAGCGTATATTTGATTTAAAAAAATGGCTGAAGATAAGATTGAGAGATGCTTTTACCACAAAACTTTACCGCAACCTTGGTTTTGTTTTTCTGGCTACTGCACTGTATAAAATAAGCATCTTATTAACTGTACTTTTTTATCAATCCTTGAGAGATTTATGCAGTTTTCTTTATAAAGAATGGTCACATAAATTGCATCATGACGAGAGATGACTCTCAGCTTTGTGCTGCCCTTTAAAGTGGAACCATTTTAGAGCTCAGTTGGGAGCAAGAAGCAATGCTCTTAAATTATTGAAGTTGCATTTAGAGAATATTTGTTATTTTTTGTACCTTATAAAAATCTACAATATAAATTAGCTGAAGCACTTCATTTTTATGAAGTGAAGAGCTTGTACTTTTAGCAAGTGGACTTGGCATGTAATCTTTGAATTCTTAAAAAAAATGCTGTTTGATTTGCTAGCCGGAGATGCTTTAGAGCAGGCATGTCAAACTCAGAGTCTCCCGAGGGCCATATTGTCACATTTGAGTTATGATGAGGGCCGCACTCTCTTCAATTGGGTGGCAGCGGCTGGGCTCATCCTTGGCAGCTCGAAGGTGGCCCATCTTGCTCTTGGGACAGCGGGACAAGCAGAAAACACACGCCGTGGCGCGGGTTGGGTTACAAGCGTCGGTCTCGCTCGACCGGCTCCTCTGACCAGGCTAAAGAGGAGTTGCTGTTGCTCCAGGGGAGAGGCATTTCTCTTGCAACTTGCCTCGAGACCCTCGGAAGCTTTTTGGCTTATTTGTTACATGTCTAGACTGCCTTTTCAACAGTGAACTCAGGACAGCGTGTAGGGTTCTCCTACTCACTTACTTAATTTTATTTATTGATTTAAAATATTTTACCCCACCTTTTTGCTCAAGAAGGATCCAAGGTGGCGTGTAAAACATTGTCTGTGCGAGCTGCAGGTGCACTTGCAATGGACCACATGCGACGCCCGGGCCGCATGTTTGACATGCCTGCTTTAGAGAGAAAATCATATCTTCTTTGAAACATGGAGGGAGCACATTTCACAGACTTTCTCCTACCTATTCACATTTTCTATGAGAAGCATCATTCTGAAATTGGGGAGAGAACCAGATGACTTAGAAAGTTCTACATTATTGAGACGTAAAGGCCAGAATCCTCCCTCCTGCATATGCATTCTGCATGAGGTTAATTTGTCAATCACTTCTGCAAAAGTTTCCATGTATCATTATTCCAAACAAAAAACAGAATTTGGGAATATGGGAGTATGAAGGATTACTATGTGCATCTCTCTATGTAGGTATCTGGGTATGTGGGTGTTTGCACATGTACATGCTGTACATCATGTACAGTCACCTATCTTTTAGAAAGTCAGACTAATGATCATCAGATGGTTGAATGGAGGCTTTAGGGATGAAAACAATATTACTTCAATTTCAATGTTTAAATTCAACTAAGGATTCTATTCATTTATTTTGCTTTGCAATTGACTTTGATACATTTTATGGCCATAGATCATGAGCCAAAGAACAAATAATAGCTCCTTAGTTTCCTACGTTAAATCCTCAGTTCTTATTACTATTTGAATTATATCAAAATTTAACAGATTTTGAACATGAAGCTTGCTTGGCTCTTGATACTGGTTGCAGTTCTCTTTCTTCATCCTGTCAGTACTGAATGCAATGATACTTCTAAAACTGTGAGTTATCATTTTTTAGCCACTTGTTAAAGAAGCTGTTAGCTCCCAATATCGAGAATGAGATTTATATCCAATAGAGCTTTTTTTTATGATGCCATGCAGTTTTTAACAATATGTTTTAGAACATGTATAGATTTGTGATATTGATAAAATACAGTGATCACATATTTCTATTAATACTATCAGTCATTCCACCACTCTTGCACATATATGTGCCCAGAGCATGTCATTCCATATAAAAAATAAAGAATGCTTCTTCAGGATGCTAAAACTAAAATCCCATTACAGAATATTTATTCTGTAAGAGATTAGAGATTCAACAGAGCACTGTACATTTTGTAATATTCAGGCTCAATTCCTTCAAGTATCACATTCTGCTGCAAATATAGTGTCCATTACAAATCATAATGATATAATAAACAGATCTGGGTCATGAAGTATTTATTGCAGAAGATGCTATTATATACCACATTTGACCCTTGCGAGGTCAAATGAGGCCAAAATACAAAGAAACATTCCAGTAATTTATGATGTCTGATGCAAATAATTAGCAACTTAAAATGGTCACATTGGCATGTTGGTATCATGCATATGTCAATACATGGTGTCTTTTGCATCCTTTGGCAGCTCTAGAGATTTTTAGAATGAAACAGCTCCTTATGCCAAAAGATAATTTTCAGGCTAGGTTACATGGAAATGTCACATGCGTTATGCTTCCTACTCCATGACAGAAATCTTTTTAAAGACTTGGGAGTATGGAAATTTTAAAGTATCTGGAATCAACATTCATAATCAACTTCTTTCTTGTATACAGTATACTTAGAATGAAAATATTCCTAATTAGAAGCAGCATATAGATGCCATTGCTTTGTTTCTGATTTAGGTAGTATTTATTTTGCTCTTCTCTGTTGCTACTTTTCTAATCTTATAGGTTTCTCATGTTATCACGTGGTTCTTTATTTTATTATCTGAACTACATGAATTTCTGTTTGAGCTAACAGTCACTTTTTAAACAACAAATATTATACAGATTTGTAAAAAACTTTTGTAAATAATTTGTTATATTTCTATAACTGTTTTTTCTCTCTATTTAACAGGTAAACTGTCATGAAGTGGCAAAAAACCATTCTTCCGTTCCTTCTAACCTAAACAAAAAGATTTGTGTGTTATATCTTAGTTGTAACCGTATTACTTTAGACAAGAACGACACAGTAATACTTTGCCAATATAATAATATTTCAGAACTGTATTTGAACAACAACTCTATTGTTGTTGTTTCTAATTACAGCTTTGAAAAGCTTTTACAGTTAAAAATTCTTGATGTCAGTAATAACTATATCAAAACAATTGAAAAAGCAGCATTTGCTGGTTTGACTGAATTGCAGATTCTGAATCTACAAAGTAACAATATTACACAATTAAATTATGATGTATTTGCAAGGTTGAGCAAGTTGAAAGTCCTAAACTTACAAAACAATTTTCTAAAAAATGTTGATCCTAAGGTAACAGTTAATTCACTTGGTATTAAATTAAATGGAAATGCATGGACATGTTCAGATGACCTTCTTTGTTTACAACATTGGCTGAATTGCTCTACTGTGATAACGGGTAGGTCAATAAATATTTAGTCTTGATTATTTTTTCCATTTCTACCATAAAAATAATTTCAGAATTGCTTTCTGAAATTCCTAATTTGGAAGCCAAAAATTGTAAAAGAAAACTGTATATTAGAACAGCCTAAGAGACTTGGCTTATATACTGTACAACATTAACATGATTTCCAAACAACTGGATTGTGAAATTAGTTTATATAACTGAGTTTGTCTTTTTATCATGAACTAGTTTATGCACAATGCTAGTATTCTTGAAAGTAAAACTAAATATTGGCAAGGTTTTTTGTTTAATACTGCAGGACCTGGATTGGGCTCATTCTAATCACATATGAAGCATTTAATACACTTGTTAACTTCCCCGTATGAAATTAAATATAGTCCTCATATTTTAAAGTATTCAAAATAGCAAATTCAAAGTTATTTGTTTAGCCAACTGGGTTAGAAAAAAGGTTTGCACATTGAACTTAGTTGAAACTAAGGCTATCTATCAGATCTGAGCTGGGAAAAAAAATCACCTAGAATAATAGCATACAGAGAAGTTTAACTGCTATCATCTGGTTGTTGTTCAGAGTTTTCCAATGCAGATCTGATAATCCTACATTTAGGTATCTGCTTATAAGTGAGTCACTTTTGGTTCTAAAAAATATCCTTCTAGGAAAGCAATTAATGCAATTTAAACAGATAAATAACACTATATTTTAACAATATAGCCAAAAGATGAATAGAGATAGATTCAAATGTTTCGTATTGATTCATCAGTACCTACATTACAATAACATGGTTAAAATTAGCCTCAAATATAAGATCTAGCAAGAGCATTACTTAAGCCTATAATGTATGCAGGAAAGCAACCAATGGCAAGCCTTATGCCCATGGGAGGCGTAGATGGACATAAAACTGTTTCTGCAGACACAAGGGGGGTTTCAAACGGTTAATGGAACTGCCTCAGCAAAATGCAGGAATAATATATGTCTTTCAGTTTTATAATGATACAATTAAAACATCATATTCATACATTTCTACTCAGAAATTGTTTTCTTTGGATGTCCAGTTTTTGGGATATACTGGACATTACTAGAATTGATTTTCTATTGTAACATCTTCTAAATGACTACCTAATGAAATATTCCATTACTGAGGCCAGCAGTGATGGAATATATCTTTGCTTTGAATTAGCTATTTACTATACTTGGCACCAAGAAAGTGACATTTCACTATGCAATTCTTCTGATACGTGCAAACCAGTTGTTAATGAATAAGACCAGTAAATGTGAATAAGACCAGTAAACATTTCTTGAAGTTTGCTTTCTATTCATGAATGTTAAGTATTTTCTGTCGATATGTTTAACTGATTAACTGTCCTAAAAGACTACTGGTTTTGTTTGTTTGTTCTGCTGGCTTTCTTTTCTGTTAGATTAAAATGAATATAAATTAATTTAGGTTTATTATGTTACATACTGTTTATTTTGCTTCACTCTTTTAACCATATTGTGCTACCTCATCCATTTTTTAAATTTATAAACTAAGCAATATTTTTAATATAAAGTTTATCTTTGTACAAGAGTGCAGGCCAAACATTTTAAATGATACTGAATATATTTACAGAAAATGAGAACAATACTGGGTGCCCTATTCCAGTTACTCTGAAAAAATACCTTATCAAGGAAACAAATACATTAAATTGTAAACAAATGGGAACAAATGGAACAACTGCCTCACCTTTTACTTCTATTAATACTACCTACGGCACTACATATAATTATACAAATGGATCAACCTATTCAGGTACACTTCAGTTTAAATAAACAGTTAAGTGTATATAAGGGTGTGTATTGTTTCAGAAGAAATAATATAATTCATTTATATGATTTTGAAGCACTGAATATTTTTAAACTTAAAAAAACTGTAGGTTTGATATTTGAAAAAAAGAATGTGCATAGCCTTGAGTCCTTACCACTATTCATAAACAAATCAACTTAGATTTGTTTAAATATTTCACTGAGTGTTCTGCATTCACACAAATTAAAACCTTTAGAACATATTGCTTTCCATTTAAGAATAGCTTTTGTCAAAGTTGCCCTCAAATGCCTGCAATATTCTATCTGAAACACATAGAAATCTAGCAGGCCACTTGAATAAATGAAGCTCCAAGCCACCTAACTGAGACAAAGTGCAGCTTCTACCAAACTAAAAGCTTATCATTCAGATAGATGGGCAGATGCATTCATGCATAATGCAGGGTTCAGTTCCGTTTTATTTTATTTTACTTTATTTTTGTCTTGTTCTTGTAAAGGACTAGTAGCTGCCTTTTTCTCTGGTGTATCTGGAATGGCCAACTACATAGTGTTTTCATAAAAAGCTGTTTTACTCTAAACCTTCCTTCTTCCTACCTTGGTTATTTCAGTCATGCTTTACATTTTAAACCAGGAAATATATTGAAATAATTTTACGGGTACCATTTAACCGAAACAATCTTTTCCCTAGCAGAACATAACTGAACATGCTAAATTGTAAGGTGTATTGAGTATCTTTACATGCATATTGGCAAATTAGAGTTAATCAAATAATCCGGATAGTTCAATACTTCAGTTATTTGTTATATGTCTGTTTGAGCATAAAAGTTTGGCTTTGGCTATCTGATATGGTAATAATTTCCTCTGATAAAAGTCAATAGATCCCAGTTGAAGTTGTAGGATTGCCACTATATTCATATCAAAGGGCGAACTAGGTGAGCCATTAGTCCTGAATAAACTCTATAGACCATGACTTAGGCAAGTACCAGAGACCCCTACAGAAAGTCAAGATTATTCATTGATCTGTTACTAATTCAGTTGAAATTCCATATGTGATATTTAAAAGTATCATACCAGTTGACCCGTTTAATAAATAATAATTACATTATAACAGTCACTTAAAATTACTTTAAACACTTACAACATTTATCATATCTTTTTTGAAAAATTCAATAGGTAGACTGCCTAAAGACCATATTCCTTAATTAATTCCTGATTAAGTTTGCTTAATCAGATCAATAGACATTAATAAATGGCCTCTGGAAATCAAACAATTTCTCAGAAAGTTTGTGTAGAAAAGACAGTTATGGAGGATGACTATACATTATAAATATTTTATTTCAATCTGCAGGTGTTCAGCCCATTGGCAAAAGCTGGACTTTTTTGATGGGTGTCCTAGCAGTTATCCTCAGCACTACAGCACTGATTATTGCTGCTATCAAGTTTCCGATGTGGTATCGTTATTTAATAAGCTATAATCACAGACGTCTCAAAGAAGAATCTGAGCTGTGTGAAGAAACGTTCACACCTCAATTATCCATGCCCCCACAAACATCAGAGACTTATGAAGAAGAGTCTATAGTTGTTTTTGAACAATTCCGTCCATATGTTCCAGAAGATGATGGATTTATTGAAGACAAATATATCGATCCATAAATCTTTACCATATGAAATGCATATGGAAATTCCATTCTACATTAAAAAAAAATGAATTTAGGTACTTACCTCTGTCTTTCTGTAAAAATAATGTCTATGCTCTGAGCTTCACGGTCATTTTGAGCTTTTAACTATTAAAAAAGACAAAATACATCAGCAAATGTGCAATAAATAATACCAATACTGAAATTAAGTATCAGTTTTATGCTTACCAAGTTATAGTCGCTCATTACTTCCTCCATATCAGTATTTGTGTTAAGTTTATCTACCAACTAAATCAACAAGAAAAGTGAATTAATTATTTATGTAACCTCATACAGGAACAAAATCAAAGGCATTATTGCTTTGCATAGTTATTGTCAAATCTTCAAAGCTGAACTAGATTAGAAAAACAATAGTTGGAAAGGTATTTACAAAGGCAATTCAAAATTGAGTCTAATTTTCATACTGCATAATTCAATCTAAATATTAAAAATTATCTGTGAAACAATAACATACCATATTGTAGTCTGCCAACTGTCCTTGAAATTCTTTGATTTCACTAGCTAAAGATTCTGCTCTAAGAGCACAAGAAAACACAAGATTATTACAATGAATGAAATTTAAAACAAGCTTAGTTCTATACTTCCAACCCAAGTTACTTATAAATATGAATCCACTAAGGACAAATATATTTACAGATTTTGATGGGCAGTTTAGCTCACCTTTTTTCATAAGACAGATAGACAGAATTCTCCTGGTTATACATATCAATTTCTTTCTGAAGCTTATTGATTTCTGCGGTAAGTTCATTTATTTTGCCTCTGTAAGAAAAGAAATGGATGATCATGTTAACACTTTAATCTTTGGTATTGCTGAAATTTCATCTCATTTAAGTTGAGGTAGTACTTGAAAGGACCAAATGTACTACAAATACTACTTCATTTTTTTCATTTTGACAATAAAGGACTAAAGAGACATGCACTAAATTAGATTTGTTCAAGGACCTGCAGTCCTGATTTTAATTTTAAAATAGTTAGGATTTTTAATAGATGCCTTTTAAAATTTCCACGAGTGTTCTAAAATATGAATTTAATATACAATGTTTATCATTGACCAATTTAACAATACTGTCAGCTAGTTTTTCTTACGGCAAGAACTATTACAGGCTTTGATAGATTTCTTTACAAAAAAAAGGATGTTTTTATAATTACCAATTCCCCCATTACAATGGTAGGATGAAAATCCTTAAATTAGACAATAGTTAAGAGTTTTTAATTAGACTGTTTCTGCTAACAAGAGCATATGAACAGATAGAAGAAAGTCAAATTCATACTTCCTTTGAAGATAAAATGTAGATTTCTTCACTTCTTATCTACCTGTGAATCCACTCAATATGATTTATGTGATTATGTAAGAACAAGATATTATTATTTTCCAAACTATGGTTAAATAGATTTAGCTAACTACAGTCTTATGACAAGCCCAAGTTTGGGAGCTTTGTGTGATCATGTGACATGCAAATCCAAAAAAGCTTGCTAATCATACCATAATATTACTTTTGCTTATTTTATTCTCTTAGGCTTGCTGTATTATCTGAGCCAAAAACAGTTATCTATTTTGGATTTGTGGAAAAGCAAATTCCCAAAGCTACACTTTTCACAAGTTATGTAACATTAAACTTATTATATTCAATCAAAAGTTTTGGTCTACCATAAGCATACATAACCATGGAAAAGAAATACAAAGGTATCTTGAAGGAAGTCTGCATTAGTCTCAAAATCATGAAAGGAAATCAGGTGTGGAGTATGGCCACCTCACCAGTTGTGTAGTAAGCAAGTGATGGGAATTAAAAATGAACTAAAGAGCTGCAAATAACCTAAGCTGTCTGCAAGGAATATAAATCCTTCCATTTCCCACCATCCAGTCACCACTGAAGAAGTTTCATGGAGTGAGAAGCGAAATGTCTTCAAAGAAAAAACCAGAAAGTCCAGTTGCCTCCTGAAAAAGCACCTTTGGGATGAGCTAAAGAATTGGCTTCAAGCAAATGGAAGGCAAAGCATATAGTACAGAAAAGAGCAAATAACGGTAATTGCTATTAGGATGGCAAGAACCTCTTTCATTTCATGAGAAACTGATATATTGAGAGAGTACTGTAACCCTACATCCTCCTCATTAAGATCTTAAGAGTGTCCCACTTGATATTGATTTTTTTCCAAATGTAGATTATTTGAACCAATCCCTTCCCATCTAACTAGTGACAAATTCTTTCACATACCTCAGCACTCCAAGGTAATAGGATTTATCCATAATTTGTCTCTGTGGACCTAAGGAAAAAAAATATTATTCTGATATGACAAAAATATTTAATTAAAAATATTGAAATGATTCTTGCAAAACAACAAAATTATTATATAGAGAAAATATTTATTTGCTAATGACAAAAATGTATTCCCCCCCAAAAAAAAGATTAATGATAATATATTATCTATAAATTTAGAAAATTATAGGCTCTGGATTATTTGTTCTACTCTGGCTAGCAGGATCCAGACTCTATCTAGCATTGAGGGTACTGCATAGTATATATTAAAATCTGCATTATTTTAGTCTTTGTTATGGTCATCTAAATACATTGTATACTGCTGCTGGGTACCCACTGCCGCTGCCAATAGCTGCTGCTTGCCCAGTCAGCTCACCCTGGCTGGTTCGTCCTGAGAGACAAGATAATTGAGATAATTGTACTGGAGTGCTGGTGTCTCATTGCGGGTCTGACCAGGGCGGGCCAGCCCCTCTGCCGCAGTGGCGGAGCTAGATTTTTAAACTAGGGGTGGCCAGAGGGTGGCAAGGATTTATTGAGGGGGTCCACAGTTATGT
>JAEANM010022447.1:0-11602 GCA_017656035.1 Myanophis thanlyinensis
GGAAGGAAAAAGAGGGAGGGAAGGAAGGAGAGGTGAATAGCTGCTGACTTTTGGGGTGTCTTGTACCCTAAATCAATTAAGCAATTCAAATATTTGGGTTCTCACAAGAGGGCTCACTCAAGATGATGAGGGATCCACTCCAGAGCCAGGAAAAGTCACCCATGGATAGAGGGAGGGGTCCAATATTTTTCAGCAATCGGAAAAAAACAACCCACGGTCAGCGATGCTGGGCAGGAAGTTGGTTGGAAAACCTCTGCAGAATACCACCTGAACACACACACACACACACACGTCGCCCCCCTCCCCCAAAATTGGGACTCAATCACTTGCCTTTCCCATCCGTGGCAGAAGCTTCCTGTAAGTGTCGGATCAACCTAGGAGAGAGAGAGAGAACGGTCGGTGGATTAACGACAGATCTCCAGGCAAGATCCTCCATGCCAACTCTTGCCTAGAAGATGACGGCGACGACGGTAGATCGGGCCAGAAACCTTCGTTCCTGTCAACTCACCATACGACGGGGAAGAGGATGGCCCCGCAGCAGAGAAGATCGACCAAGAAAAGGATCTCCCTCCACAGCCCGTATTCTGTCGTGCCTTCTTCGGTGGATTCCATGATGATAAAAGCCACGTTTGCCAAGACCTGGGAAAGGGGGAAATGGAAGGTGCCGAGCTGACAACCGGCATGCAGCTGCCTTCTGCTTGGCTGCCGGCCGGCTGGCTGGCTGCCTGCCCCGGGGGTGCAGTGGGTAGTGTGCGGTACTGCAGGCTACTTCTGCTGACTGCCGGCTGACTGCAATTTGGCAGTGCCACTATCGACTCTGCCGGAAGCCAGATTGACTGAACAGCCGTGTCCCTCATGTAACAGCTGCGGGGTGATTCACTTAACAACCGCGGCAAGAAAGGTGGTAAAAAAACTCGGGGCAAAACTCGCTTAGCTGTCTTGTTTAGCGACGGAAATTTCGGGTTCTGTTGTGGTAGTTAAGTCAAGGACTACCTATTTATTCCCAGTCACGGGGAACAGAGGAGGAGGTTGCTGCACAGTGTGAGTTGCGGAAGGTGCCACCGCACACACACACACACGTGGCAGCCAAAGTGACGCACAAATTGGGGGGCGCTGCTTAAAAGGAGCCCCAGCCGAGAACTTCCTGTCCCTGTCTCACCTGCAACGGGATGACAATCATGAAAATCTTCTTGTCCTTATCGGAGAGGATGTGCTTAATAAAAGCCCAGCCTGTACCAATGAGAGCAATGGTGATGAACAGCAGAGCGCCTTTTAACCTGGTTAAAGAAAAAACAAACACCCACACACACAAACAAAACAGGGACAGGTTGGATGCATCCGGCAATTCCAAGCAGCCCTCAAGCAAAAAACAGTTCAAAAAGGACGAGAGATAACTCTGCAGCCCACAAGCAAAATAAATAACAGCAATAATAATATTTTAAAGGGATCTTAGGTAGCGTTCTGGGGCAGGAACGGATGGCTCAATGCTTTGAAACTTCAGCTTTGAAAATCCTGGTTTAAAGAGAGACCCGTTTTGGGCTAAAAATACGGGGAGAAGTCCAACATCTGACACAGAAGCTTCCTGGGTGACTTTGGGCCGGGTGTTCTTTCTCTCTCTCTCTGCCCAGCCTACCTTCAAGGATTGTTGTGAAAGAAGCAGGAGGAGAGAAAGCAGAAATGCCAATCTAATGAAAGATACAAATCTAACAACTTCACAACAGAGGTTCACCAGGCTGCCTTTCCAACTGATTACAACCTCGTAAGCTTTTGGCAATCTTCGTGCTAGGATCTCCTATGTAAGAGCAAACCATCTTAAAGCGGCAAGCTTTTATTGAAGCAGGGAAAGAGGGTTTGTCCTGCAACGTGCCATCTAAGATGTCACAGCTGCCATTAACCCATGCTGGATTGGTTTGAATCTACAGTCAGGCTCTAGAGACTTACAGGTGCGTGATATAATAGACCACAGCCCAGCCCTCGATAGGGTAGCCCTGTGTGGAGATATAGTGGTAATCGATCTGGGGAGAAAAAGAAGAGCAGGAGTTAGTGCAAAGGTTGGTATTCAGCCACTGACTAAGCTATTAAAGTATCCCTATCAAGCTTTCTCAACAACAGACTTCCATTCTAATAAGATTGTGAAAGAGAAGAAACTAATTAACCACAGGTAAATAAAATCCAACACAAATAAAGCTTCAATTTGGTTAACAATTTGGTAAAAAGGGGGCTGTCTCTTAAATCCAAATGTCCCTTAAATCCAGATGTCGACTAAATCCAAATGTCCGTTAAATCCAGATGTCCACTAAATCCAAATGTCCGCTAAATCCAAATGTCCCTTAAATCCAAATGTCCGCTAAATCCAAATGTCCCTTAAATCCAAATGTCCCTTAAATCCAAATGTCCGCTAAATCCAAATGTCCCTTAAATCCAAATGTCCGCTAAATCCAAATGTCCCTTAAATCCAAATGTCCCTTAAATCCAAATGTATGCCGTTAAGTGTCGTTTTTGTAAACTGACCAAAGGATATAAAAATGTTAAGCACGTAATTACGCAAGTGATGTTGACGGTCCAGACTGTTTAATTAAATTCTGGCTAAAGTAAAATGGTTGTTTCTTCCACCCAAAGTCTACGGAATGGAAGTCTGAAGAATCCAGCTTTTAGGGTAAAACACGTTGCTGCTAAAAGAAAGCAGCTGAAACGAAGTAAGGAAAGACAGCCAAGTAATCTGCAAATGTTTTATGGCAGTGCCTGGAAGTCGGTCCGGCTGATTGTCAGGGATGAAAGATGACTGTCCAAATCATTTGGCAAGATAAGCCCTATCTGTAGACGAACCCTCTTCAGAGGGTTGGACTAGAGGACCTCTGAGGTCTCTTCCAGCCCTATGATTTTATGATTCTTTCTCCCTGCGGCCCAGAAACAAGGGAATCAAGAGGTAACTTACCGCATGGAAGACTAAAGAAAGGGACTTGGTGAAAGGAAGCAAAGCCATCAACCAATGGATCTTAAAAACATCAGCCCTGTAAGGCACAACGGACAACCGACAGTCAAGAAACATATTTAAATATTACAACCATTGCGGTATCTTCATGGTTTATGTGATCACAACTCAGATGATTTAGCAACTGACTCATATTTAGGACGGTTGCAGTGTCTCCGGGGGGGGGGGTGTTGTTGGGTGTCATGTGATCCCATCGGTTTGCATGTTTTACCTGAGCTTCCGAAGGGTGTGGATCCACACAACACCGGCCACGAAGAAGAAGAAGGCCATGGAAATGTAGAGCTTGGGGAGCGGGATTTCTCCGGCGGAGAGGAAGCTGTTCGGATTGTGCTCGGTGATTGCGATCTGCAAGGAGAAAGGAGGAAGTGGATTGGAGAGCCAGCGAAAGGGGAGAAGACAACAAAAGCCTGTTTGCGATGGGACCCTGGCTGGGAGACTGTTCCATGGGAGGATCTGTTCCTTCAAATTCAAATTTAAATTTTATGGGTCACATAGACAGTCATACATGGTACGATATGCGGTGAAATGCTTATGACCGTGTACGTGACCAATAAATTTCAAAGAACAGGGAAACACCCTTTCTCTGAGCAGCAATATGATAGACAGACAGATAGAAAGAGACAGACAGACAGACTTTTGATAAGGACTTTCATCTGGAGACAATGAAAAGCCCATGAGTAATTCAATTCCTGACCCTTGGAAGGAAAAGAGAAAAACAACTTACGTCCAGGCTGAAGGGGACCTGTTCAGTCTGCACATTCCCCAGGATGCACTTGTGGAAATACAAACTGTAAAGTCCTTCTTGTTCCTTTGAATTGATGGTGAACTGAAAAACACACAGAAGGAAGAAGGGATGAGTTTTGCACAGATTCCAAATTAAGATGCTTCATTAGCTACCTTTATTTATTTTTACTTATTGTATTTGTTGCCGATTTCACCAAAAATTACTTTACCAGAGAACTTTGGGTGGCTGTACACAGCAATATATACACTTTATTTCATTCATTCATTCATTCATTCATTCATTCATTCATTCATTCATTCATTCTCTACAGCTGCCCAACTCAACCAAGTGAGACAAAAAGAATCAGGAATCCAAACAACTAATATGGGCAGGACCAAATAATGAAGTGCTGGAATATGATTTAAAAGTCAGAGAATCTTTTGGCAGACAAAGAGAATCTTTTCAGCAAACAGTCTGGGACAAATTTAAATTTTATTTCGTCTTCCTTTTTTGAGAAAATGGTTGCAAATTCACCCCCTGGCCATTTCAAGCCGAGCCAAAACCTGCTCAGGTTTCATCAGGATCCGTGAGGAATAAAACCACCTACCTGGAATGAAAAACTATTGTTCCCACTTTGCATCGGGTGCGTTCGCTCACCAGGCACCTGGCGGACACACACACACAAAAAAAATATATGAAGTTTTATGGTTACGCCAAATCAGATTGGAAGCAACAGGTATAAATTCTGGTCACCGTATTATTTTTTTTAAAAAGATGTTGAGGCTCTGGAACGGTTGCTGCAATTAGGTATGTCTAGTTTAAAGAAAAGAAGGACTGGGGTGACAAGATAGCAGTCTTCCAATATTCGATTGATCAGCCACTGTACTTATTTAAATTTTAATTTGGTTTTAAACTGTTACATATCTGTGTTTTTAATAGGCTGGACACCGCCTCGAGTCCTTCGGGAGGGGGGCAATATAGAAATCCAATAAACATAAACATAAACACATAAAATTTGAGGGGCTGCCCCAAAGAAGAAGGGGTCAAGCTATTCTCCAAAGCACCGGAAGGCAGGCCAAGAAGAGATAATCCACTTTAATTAGTTTAAATTGGTTTGACCAATTTTGTTGCAGACATGATATGCAATGACAATGAAGACTATACTATACTATATTAATCCTTGGAGACTACCCAATGATTGGGGGTGGTGAAAGGCAGGCAACGCAGTAAAAAAAACAAAAACTACAATCCAAAAACCAACAAGAAAATTTAAAAAGGGATTTTAATCTTTCAAAAGCTTTCTTCTTCAAATTGGTGGCAGTGTGGCTCGAGCTTGGTTTCCGGAAGAGGTGCGGACTTCAACTCCCAGAATTCCCCAGCCGGCACCGTCAGCATCGCACATACAGGATAAAGAAAGAACATGATGTCTTCCGTTGAGAATCCAGCTGTTTGCTGCTTACCTGGACTTCCGTCGTGTTGTCCTTAGGCAGCTGCTTTGGTTCTAAAAGGCGAAGGCAAGAGAAGTCAGACACAATTCAAGCAAGGGGGGAAATATATGTATGTATGTATGTATGTATGTATGTATTTATTTCAGATAATCCAACCAGCCTGTATTGTTTTGCAAAAGGACATGTGACACATGTGACATGTGACATTACAGAGATTTCTCGATTTACAACAGTTCGTTTAAGAGCCGAAGTTGTACATGTCTCCACTGCATTGTATCGCATCTATCACATCGCTCACTTTGTGTCTGGGTGTCCGGAAGAACTTACCAGATTTCTCAGCAATTCCTGGAGAACCAGTTGCTTGGGATTCGGTGAACATGATTTCAGGCAACTGTGGAGTTTTGCTTTCAAACTTGACTTTGACCCTACAGGTGAGAAGGACAAAGTTTGAGTTGGCTATTATCAAATGTTGTTATGAAAAGAGGCCAAAAAAAAAAAAAAGAACAAGAGAGCATCTGATGTCCCCAATGTCACATAGTTACTTCTTCCAATTTAATTTGCGTCTACATGCACAGTTTATTCCAAAATGAGGCATTGGTTCATTGGGTTGTTTTTTTTTTTAAATTACACTCCTTAAATAGATTGATTCAATTCGTCCTGGAGGACAAACAACTCTGGCATGCTTTAATTCTCAAATTAATTCAAGCGATCTTTCAAAATTCTTTCCTTTTAGGCACCTCACCAAAATGACTGGGATATTCTCTATCCATAGATAGGTAAGTAGGTAGGTAGCTAGATACATAGATATAGAGGTAAAGATAGATAGACAGATTAGATAGACAGATAATTTTAAAAAAGAAAACTTTAAGCTGTCTTGGCTTCATTGCTTTTGAGCCTCAGCAAACATTAAAAACAGACCTTCCAAGTCAAGTGTTTTCTCAACAAACTTGGCAACTTTAAGATGTGTGGACTGCAACTCCCAGAATTCCCCAGCCATCCCCGATTTCCCCAAGATTCCTTACAGCTTTTCTGAGAAATCCAGGAGCAGAATGATGACCAAGACTTCATGGCTTGGCTTTTGATTCAAGATGCAATAATCCACTTTTTCGTTCTGTCCCAAAAAGAAAAAGGAAAAAAAAAAAGCAAAGAGATGCTTAATAGGATGAGAATTACAGTCCCTTTCATTAAACAGCATCAAAACGGGTATTAAAGTCTTTTAAATTAATTACTTAGATGAAATAAAACAAAAACTTCACTTTTGCCTCTACTGATGAGAAGGAAAAAAAACACAAAAATACACAAAATGACCACAGAAGCTAAGACTACAAGGGGATGTGTGCAAGGCAAGTGCTAACCACACGGCTAATGTGTGGCTCTTCGTTGTGGCTGGAAAGGGCAGTGAGTCACGAGGCAACCAACAACAACAAGTTCTAAGCTTACGTGTCGAGTACCAAAAAGGTGACAAGTACTGGGCACAAAATTTGTCAAAAAATATGTCGAGTACCAAATTCAAAAGAGTTTCAGAGCAGTTGAGTATCCAGGTGGGACTGTATTTCCTTACCAAGTAAGTGGGGAATCCATCATTCTGTGTTCGATCTAAACTGAAGCCCACCTAAAAACAGATTTTTAAATGAAAAACGAAGGGTTAATATTCAAGGCTGCCTACAGGTTTTGAAAAAGCAACAGACACAAGGACTGACAAATTTAAAAATCCAATTTACCAAGGAAGCCTGCTTATTTCTTCTGAAGACCTGCCACTCTTAGGGGTTTCGAGTGAGTTCAAATCTGAATTTCCTTCTTATTCGCTCCCCCATCGTTGCACGAAGGACTTTGGGCAGAAGGGACTTACCTGGATGTCTTTGTTGCTCTCCCCCACCGATTTGACCGAGAGGTTGTTGACGGTGACCTTCATGAATCCCTCCTGGAAGAAGCCAAATGTGTTGAGGTGGACTTTCTGCCGCAGGTCATCCTGGAGGAGAGGAGATGAAGCAGATGAGTGGGGAGCAAAACAAGCCTCATTGAATCTTTGGAGTCTCTGAGCTCAGTGGTTTTCTTGCAGACGTTTCATTACCCAACTAGGCAACATCATCAGTGCTAGAAGGAAGTGGGGGTTGATGATATTACCTACTGGGGTAATGCAATGTCTGCAAGAAAACCACCAGGCTCAGAGAGCACCAAGAACCTCCCACAGGATCCTCCTCTTCCTCTTCCTAGCGTTACTTACAACCCAGATCTGAACTTCTGACGACTGCTCCTCCCCCCGCCACATGATTGTATTTTGGGCGACTGGCCCACGTTTACAGCAGCATTAAAAGCAAAATCAACACCCATGCCTTTACCGTCCTGGGTGCAATGTCAGCGCCCCAGAGTTGGCTTTTGGCTTGTTTGTTTTGAGAAGATCATGAAAGATGAAGGTTACGGGCGCGAAAGAGAGGAGCCGCAAGGGTTCTTAATCAAGCTTGAAAGTCAGTGGCTAGGCTGCCCTCTAACCATCTGTGTTATAATTAGGCAGACTAATCACCTCCTCGTACAATGACACAAATCTCCTAAGATCTGCCAGGAGGACGAGAGACCCCTGATGGGCCACCATCTGGCACGGTTTTGGAGACCGTATGGTTCCTCACCAGATACTCATTCCACAAAGTCGAAATTCTGGTGGGACTTCCAAGTGATCTGATTATGGAGAAGATGAACCAGAGAGACAGAGCTCAGACATCATCCGCTCATCTTTATTAGTGCCAATTCCAGTTAACAACAAGAATGGCAGCCTGAATGGCCTCCTTCTAGAGCCCTTCAATCACAATGTCAGCGTAAGGGAAGCTCCTCAAAAGACCTGCCGGTTGTAACTCGGAACAATCACTAAACGAACTGTTCTAAGTTGAAGAATACTTGTACTGTAGGAGACGTGCAGGCTGAACTGGAAAGTGGGGTTAAATGTGTCATCAGCTTGGAGTCACTGTGCAGCTACAAGAGACCCAAAGTCCAGAGCCCACTGCGAATTCTGTTGATGCTTTATCTAGCGCCAATTTAGCCCTGACCGTTAGTTGACTAGATTGTTGTATAGAGGTTGCAACAATAATGTTGCTTTGAAGCCCCAAAAACCACTCCTGGTTATTTGCACCTGACAATTAACTGTAATACGAAGAGGCCCTGGATGGCTGTCCTGATTCAGCAGGAATCTTTTTAGCTTATGCCTGCAGTATGTCAGGCTGCAAGAAACAAGGAAGACGTGCAGAATGACTTCTGAGCAGTTTCCTTCATTTGTTCCTCACCTCCAGGGCAGAAATCTTGCCAAACTGAAGCAAGTGCTTGCATCACTATAAATACACTCTTTAAGAATTGCTTCAATCTAAGCACCTTAAACCAAGCCATCTAAGCTTGTCTGTCTCTGGGTTCTCTGGAATGCAGCCCCTCCCTTCTTCCTGGGAATCCAGGCTGCGCTCACCACGGAATACATATTCCTAACTTCAGAAGTGCAATCGGATTCTCTTCGTATTTATTCAAAAAAGGTCTTGCGACTTAAGATGCTGAGGAAGCAACAGGGAGTAAATTGGGTGCAGTACTGCTCCGGCAGTGGAACATGGGAACGAACTTAGAAGGTGGGAGGAGGAAATGCTACTTAGGGAATGATCAGATAAGAGATGGCACAGCCCTGAGCTGCATAACGGGCAGAGAAAGAAACCCAGAAAGGAATCCCTCTAGCTTTTCAATTTCAATTTCAATTCAATTCCAAATTTTATTGGTCACATACACAATCATACATGGGTACGATATGCAGTGAAATGCTTAAAATGCTTCAGACTTAAAAAGCGACGCTGGGAGATTTGTACTTTCAGATTTAAAAGGTTCTGTTAATGTAGCTTTAGAGAACAGTCAAAGAGAGGGACTAGCCCAGAGCTGCACAACGGGCAGAGAAAGAAAGTTAGAAAGGGATCTCCCTAACAGACTGTAAAAGAGATAGTGGGAGATTTGTACTTTCAGACTTAAAAAGATTTTGTTAAGGTATCCTTAGAATAAATTAGAATGAGTTGTTCCTCTGCTTGCATTTTCCATTAGGTCTATCTAGGAGGGCTGACAACTTAGAGGATTCGTAATATCTTTCTAGCAGACCAATTCTCACAACATCTGGAACAAAATCAAGTTTTCTATTCCTATCAAAACCAAGAATCATTGCAAAATTAAAGTATAAGACATCTATGAAATTCCAACTTTAAAAAAATTAAGTCTACCGCAAAACAAAACAAAACTGTTTCAGTTCAGAGAAGGAACGTTTTGCAATACTGTCAACTCATCACAAATGTGGCGACATACCAATGCATCCCCCCCCCCCGCCCCAGCAACAATATCAAATGCTGAAGTGATATATTACAAGATTAAGAGTTTTGGCTAACGTCAACAAAGCCTTACTGGATATTTTGAACAAAAATAAAAGAGAATAAATTATATTTTCAATTGCAGTGGTAAGCCTTGGTAGCTGAGAAGAAAGTTGTATTGTAATCATGGTCACTGGTGCATTAAAATAAACAACGGTAACACGTTTGAGGTGCTTACTCTTCTTTCAGGAAATGACACATACTTTCTGAGAATTGCGGTTGTGAAGTAAAGGCAACCTATATCCAAGGACAAAGGAAGCTGGTGCCTAGTTACAGCTTTTACAATTCAAGGATTTCAATATGAAACAACCTGATAAAAACGGTTAACGGATGGACTTAATTCTGAGCCAGAAATTTTAAAAAGCCACTTAAAATGAACCAGAGTCACAGACACAGATAAAAACGTAGCATGAACAAACAGAAAGATCATCCTGAATTATTTCCATTTACGCACGCGGTTTCCACACTTGTCCAGTCTTGCTAGATATTTTACTCAAAAGACACTCGAAGTAGTAATTTAAGAAATGACACCTTCCATATGGACACCTGCCAAAAAGCTGACTTTTAAGGAATACTGTTTAAATTTGGCCGATTCAGCTCCTGCTGGTTGTTTCCTTTCTGCAAAATTCTTGCTAATTAAGATTGGATAATTGTTTGTCTGAAATGGGGTTGAAGCAGGGGGTTGGACTAGAAGACCTCCAAGGTCCCTTCCAACTCTGTTATTCTATTCCATTCTAGACTGACTAGATATCGACAGTGATGATGTTGGATATTCCAATTCCAATTCCAATTCCAAATTTTATTGGTCACATACACAATCATACATGGGTATGATATGCAGTGAAATGCTTATGCAACTGCAGGTAAGTTAAGGTAGGAAGGGAGGATAAAAGACTCCTCAGATCAAATTTCCAAATCCTAAAGGATGATGGTCTGGGGAGTACCAGCCTGAAGGGACCCGGATGGGGATGATGGGACTGAGTAGTTTGAAGGGAATTCCGGGATGGGGATGTTGATGATGGATGGGATAGGACAGCCCTAAAGGAATCCAGATGTGGATGATGGGAGGCTGGAGGGTACCCGACTGAAAAGCTTCCAGCTGAGGAACATGGGACTGAGTAGCCTGAAGGGACCTTAGGCTGAGGATGATGGTGGTTGGGATAGAACAGTCCTAAAGGGATCCAGATGAGGATGATGGGACTAGGATGTACCAGCCTAAAGAGATTGGGCTGGGGATGGTGGGAGTGGAGTCTTGAATCTTATACCATCCTGAAGGAAGTCAGCTGGGGAGGATGGTTGTTGGGATACAAATGTCCTAAAGGAATCTAGCGAAGTAGGATGGGATTGGGATGTTCCAGCCTGGGGATGATGGTGATTGAAGTACAACAGTGCTAAAGCAGGCCAGCCAAGGATGATGAGGATGGGAGTGTAAGAAGGGATTCCAGGCTGGGGATGATGGCGTTTAGGGTGGGAAGGTCCTAAAGCAGGCCAGCCAAGGATGATGGGGCTGGGGACCAGGCTGGAGGGATTCCAGGCTGGGGCTGATGGGGACTGAAACACAACAGTGCTAAAGCAGGCCAGCCAAGGATGATGGGAGGGGGAGTACCAGGCTGGAGGGATTCCGGCCGGGGGGGCCCTCCTCCTCCTCCTCCTCCTCCCCCTACCTTGAGGCTGAGATGGTGGAGCCTGGCCAGCGCGGGGCCCCCCGAGAGCAGCCCTGCCAGGAGGGCCAGGAGGAGCCGGGAGACGAAGCCGGAACCGCCGCTCCCTCCCAGCGCCATCTTCACTCCAGCGTCAACATCGCCCCGGCCGCCCTCTTCCGGGGTTAAAGGTCACCGCCCCGGCGGAGGAGGCAGGAGCGTCGGGGGACTTCCGGTGGAGGGGGGGAGGAAGCGAAGGCGGCCAGACCATAGAGAGGCCGGGGAGAGAAGGGCGACGTCTCCACTAGCGGCCGCTGCTTTCCTCGCGCCTGGAGCGAAGATGGGTGTCTCAGAGGGCGCCCTCTGCCGCCTCTGAGGAGTGCTGCACCCTGCCAGGGAGCTCTGATTATGTGGGTTTTCAACAC
>JAEANM010022448.1:0-11602 GCA_017656035.1 Myanophis thanlyinensis
TAATGGGCAACGATACGAACCTCCCACTAGCACAACTAGATGCAGACTGAGCGGCGGACACACAGACCAAAGATGGCTGCACTAACTCCTCCACTTCTTGCTACAGACGAAAACGTACGGTAATCTATTTTGTGGATAGCCCTCATATGTAAGAACAATCCAGAGAGTAAACTTCCCATGACTGCAATAGTAGCACTGTGGCTGTAACGTTTGATGAAACCCGGCAAAAGGGCTCTTTTTTTTTCTTTTTTTTTGAAGTGCTTTGTCAGAAGGTCGCAAAAGGTGATCACATGACCCTAGGGCCGTGATGGCGAACCTATGGCACAGGTGCCACAGGAGGCATGCAGAGCCATCTTGCTGGGCACACAAGTTGTTGGCCAACTTACCTCCAGCTGAGCAAGCACACGCGATTGCGCATGCATGCATGTGTGATTGCAGAGACCCAGCTGGTCTTTGGAGTTCTCCTGCTCATGCACATGCGATTGCTCATGTGTGCGTGAGTGCCTGTGCACAGCACACATGGATGGCATGTGCAAAAGCTGCATGCATGCACAGATGGTGTGGTTGCACATACAGCACACGTGGAGGAGCCGCACGCGAGTGCGGATGGCACGCGTAAAGCACATACTTTTCGGCACTCAGTACGTAAAAGGTTCGCCGCCACTGCCCTAGGATATGGCAACCATCATAAATGTGAATCGGTTGCCAAGCATCTGGATCTTGATCACGTGACCATGTGGATGCTGCAATGATCATAAGTGTGAAAAATTGTCATAGGTTGCTTTTTGCAGTGCCTTCGTAAGTTTGAATGGTCACTAAATGAACTGTTGTAAGTTGACTACCTGCACTATACCATTTTAACCTCTTTCCATCCACCTGGAGTAGATGAGCTTCACCCTCATCTCTCAAATAATAACCCATAAGTAATATGGACCTAAAAGTCTTCAAATAGTTGCACTGAAACAAAACACACTCTAACCGTTTGTCCTTAAGTGGAAAATTAAAACACACACACACACACACACAAAGAGCCAAAAACGATACAGTTTAAAAGTTAAGGGATATAATTCCACAATCTTTTTGAAGTTTTAGTTTATACATTGTTCACTTGTAAGTGTTAAAGAGGCCACCTTGGCCATTTGTCCTTGGTCAAGTAATTTTTCCTAGCCTTAATGATTAACCAACTACGTAGCTGTTCAATGCAGTTAAACACTACAAAAGGCTTTCTGTCTGTAACGTTAAGATCGCTCCCCCAATGATAATCACATTGCTTGTTCAGAACCATTGCTCTCCTCTGCCTCGGGGACATCAATCACAAACGCACTCATTTCAGATTGTCCAAATAGTCCTAGCTACACAATGAAGGAGATAGCAACAGACTCAAGGAAACATTTACAAATACATCTTGGCTAAAACTCATAGAAATGGAAAACATGACCAGAAACTTACAGTAACTATTAAGGTCTATAGAACAAAAGTCTGGATGTCCTGAAATTGCTCTCTCAAAAACCTTCCAGCATTTCATTTTTCTGGTTTTATCTCCTATATTGGAGTATCTATTTGGTCATTTCTGCTTTCACCACTTGTCTTCTGGGAATTCCCTTATCTGGTCTTCCATCCCTTAGCCTTGGAGAGCAAGACAGAGCACTTTCATGAACCCTGTGCTTCCTTTGTGACTATTAAAAGATTAAAATGCAGAATCAAAAATGATGCATCTTGGCCATCTAACACAAAAGTGTAGCACCTAGAAGAAGATTCAGTTCTTTTTCTCCCTTTGGCAGATAAGCCAATCTCAAAGTGGTTTTGTATTGCTTGTATGTTTTGCTCTAAATCTAAAAGTAGTTCATATTTATGGCTTATTTCCAATTGTTTCAGATAATTCAATAACACATCTCTCTGCTCTTGCCAAGCTTTTTTTTTTTCCTGTTTGATGCTAGAGAGATAAAGAAATCTCTCGTGATTTGTTTTACTAGTCTCCCACACTCTAGCTAAGAGGTTCCAGAAGTAAAATTAGTCCAGATGAAACCATTCAATTGCTGAGGATATTTCAGTTTGATATGATGTGATGACGCAAGTTTGACACCCCTGCTCTTGTAGTACTGTTAATTAGACTCTACCTATTTGATCAAGGAATTCCTGTTTAAACTTACAAATATTGGGTTATGATCTGCTCGTGTTAAAACTGCATCTATGAATAAGATATATGTGTTTTGCAATTATGACTTGTGACTGTCTTCTTTGTGTTGCTGCAGAATTTTATTCTACAACTTCCCCGAATTTCCAAAATTTCGTCTTGTTTATCAAGTTCATAAATCTTAAGTAGGTTTACTATATTTCCTTCTAGTTCTTCTTAACTGATATCTTCAGGTATCTCTTCGGACTTCACTTTTTTGGCATTCTTGAGTTGAACTTACAGTAAATAAACAGTCTTATGTAACAATGCCTATTAGCAAAGTTAGCAAAGTGGATACTTTCCTGTATGCAAAATAATGGGAGCATGGATTTTTATATAAAAGGCAGTTTTATCCTTGGGCACTGGTGGATGATGATGCCATTGGACTATGCTCTCTGGGCATGGGGACATAATTCAGTCATATGTCATGCACATAACTATATTTGATGCAGTGGCTCCTGGTGGCTGCCTGGACAAGTCCCTGCAGTTTGCTTGGTAACATTTTCAGAAGTGGTTTGCCATTGCTTGCTTCCTAGGCTGAGAGACTGAGCCAAATTCACCTCCTTGGCTTATGTAATAAAATTCAGCCAGATCACACCACATTGCCCGAACCAGTAGTAGAAATTTGAAATTGGCCCTGCCCACCCGCCCCTGCCCTGCCCACCCGCCCCTGCCCTTATCCTTCCTTATACGAGCTTCCTTTTTTTTCTTACTTACCTGAATCAGCTGTTTGGTGTGTCTACGGAGCCTTCCTGATGATCCCCGCTGCCTCTGGAGCCTCTAAAAGCACTTTAAAGAGCTGCGCTGCAACGCGTTTGGCATGCACCGAACCAGTAGCAAAACCAGTCGGATTCCACACCTGCTTGGCTTCATACCTATGGCAGGATTAGAAAACACGATCTTCTGTTTTCCAGCCTCATGACTTTTACACTTTGGTTCTATACCTGCAGATAAACCTGGATGCAACTCTCTGATAAGAGGAGAAGAAAAGCTAAATGTGAAAGTTGTGCCTTTCATTGTGGAAGAGTTAAAAAGCCAGGCCGATTAAAAGATTCCATTGCCAACAACATTCATATTAAGTCAAAGGAAGGAAGCTGAGCAGATTGATAAATGACCCCTGCTTAGTTACCAGCTGTGGCTTTGTAGTTTGTAAGTTCTACAGGTAGGTGAGATTCCAGCTGATGTGAGCACCAGATGGGCAAGAAGCAGCAGGCAAAAATAACCCAGTTTCTTAGTTCAGGTTACAGACAAAGGCATGAAAGCCTCACCCTAGAATACATAAATTATGGTCTATCAAGGAGACTAAAGCAATCATGGCAAGGGAGGGGTCAAATGAGTAAGGCAGCAAAGGAGGAAAAGCAAACATTGTGAGTAATTGCCCAGACAGAAGGCCATGTCTGACCACATAAGATGATAGCACTGCTCACTGCCTTAGCCTAGGCTCCGTCTACATGATAAATCAAATGGATTTTTTTCCCCTTGTTGATTAAACAGTTTCTCCTCAGTAGTTGGATTTAATATTTCCTGAATCTGTAATGACCTCTCAGCTTCAGATACTTTTCCAGAACTATGCTAATGGTGGATAAAATATCACAAGATAAACTTGGAAAAAACGGAGAGGAGACACTTACAAGAAGCTTAGCCTTGAAGGCACTTCTTGGTTTTCTTCTGTTTCTTTAATCCCTTCTGAAATCACCTGCCTTCCTCTTTTTGATAATTCACCCGCCCAATCACTTTCTGCCCTCTTTCTTGTTTTCATGCCTGTTCCTCTCAATTGGATATCTTGTCTATTTTAGCAGAATTTTCAGTTCAAGGAAGGAGCTTGTAATATCTTCCAGCCGAAGATGAGAATCTGAGATTTTAGATCTAGGAAAGACATGTCAGCCAGAGGTCGCTGACGATCACCACACAGATTTTCCCATCCCAAAGTGTCAGAGCCAAATTCAAGTCATGGTCGTTTTCAAGATCATTTTGTTAAATGTTTATTGTGCAAATATGTTCCCTTCCCACATAAATATTGCAAGTTTTACAATAGAAGCTATATTGGAATTGCTGAATTTTGGAAAGCAGGAGAGGAAATATTTCGTGGGGTGGGGCGGAAGACCTAAGAATTGAGATGCTAATAATGTTACATATTGAATCATGAGAAAGAAAGCTTGAAATGTTTGATCAAAAGTCACCCCAAATCCTGGGTTTTCAATACTTTAGCAGGGGTGTCAAACTGGCAGCACATGGGCTGGATCAGAGGTGAAATTCAGCAGGTTCTAACAGATTCTACAGAACTGGTAGCAGCGATTATGCACAGTTCGGAGAACCAGAAAATTGCACCACTGGCTGGCCCCATCCACCCTACCCACCCTGTCACTCCTTATCTAGCCTCGCTTGCCTTGGCTGTGGCATAGGCATACCCTAACCCTTTTTTCCCACTTTACAGGGTTAATCCACCCAGCCATGCCTACCAAGCCACGCCCACAGAAGTGGTAGTAAAAAAAATTGAATTCCACCACTGGGCTGGATGCATCATGCACAGGCCACACCCACCCCAGTTCTGCAAAGGGAAAAAACATCACGAAACGTCACGTAATGGCAACCTGACATGGCGAGTTTGACACCCGTGCTCCACTGTGATCTGTATTTCTTCATACTTAATTATGGCCACTTGTTTACCTTTTCTTCTTAGGCAAGGTGTTTGTGTTGGTTATTCTAGAAAAATTCAAATATTCCTGGAAGCTGATTTTCTATTCTCAGTTCAATCTGACTCTGGAACAGAGAAGAAGAACAGGGAAGTATGACTCTTCTGATCCTCTTAGACCTTTCAACAGCCTTTGGTGCCTTTGATAAATTATGATGTCTTTCTGGGCAGACTATCCCAGTTTGGAGTTTGGATTATTTCTTTGAAGTGGTTTCTCTGTTTCACTCTCATTTTACTAGCCATGTGCATATGGTTGTGTTGGGGAATTATTGCTTCACTCCAGGCAATTGTACTTCAAGATCCCACAGCTCTCTTTTCTGTGTCATTTAGCATCTGAATTAGAGCATTGCATTGGATGAGATTATCCAGCAATTTGGAAAAAAAGATAGATGATTCCCAGAACTATCTTTTTGTACTGAGTCTAGCAGATACAATAGATATTCTCCAAATCAGTGTGTGGATGTTGGAATAGACAGACTGAATGGCAAACAATAAATTGACTCTCAGTCCAAAGATAGGGGTAATCTTTTGGGGACAGATTGCACATTTTGTTAAATGTTTACATGATTGCATATGTAATATTTAATGCTTGGGGGATCAAATAGCATAAAAAAATCAGATTACTATTTGGAAATACTCATTGATCTAACATCAGATTGTCTTTTTATAAGTTTGGGCTCACAACCCAATAGCAAATACTTCCTTGCCATCTAAATCCTAATAATTACTAGAAGTGCCTTTTAAATATTGATGTTCACATCACCTTGAAGAGAAGCAGAGTTTTTAAAAGACATATATCTTTGTCTTAAAGCCAGAATATAACACCCTCAGCACTAGTAATCTGTCTTACCTATAGCGAATCAGTGTGGAGAAAGCTGCATAGATTACGATTTTCCTGTATGAAATAAGCCTACACGGGGTAGGGGTAAGGATAGAGATGAAGTCAGAATAGGGATAAAAGCAGTGGAAATTACTATGATGAGAATAAAGGTATTCATAGTGATGCATAACCCAACTGAACCCTTTTGAAGCTTGATCACTGACAGTTAACATCTCCTGTGGCAATTATCACATCTGTAAATATTTGTTCATTTAATTCTTCTTCATTTGATTGGGGTTTCCTACCACAATTGTCCTGTGTGCTTATTTCATACAGGAGAATCATAACCTATGCAGTTTTCTCCACACTGATTCCCTATATGTAAGTCAGACTACAGCTTTTCATAACGTATCTGCACAGCATCAAAGTAGGGAAGGTTATCATAAACAGTTCTTCTTGAATTTAGCTCAAGAATATGGGTTGCATGATTGTAACTTGGGATTTTTCAATAAAATAGTGAAACCTTCCCATCCCTGGCCTTGATATTTCACCTCCCTGGAGAGAAGTTCAGCCTGAGTTCTGTAGAATTTCAAATAACATTTGCCTGACTTTTGACAGAAAAATAAACAATATGACACTACCCATTAAACAACTCTCTGTATTGACCTCAACTTCACCTGAAGAGACATGCCTAACAACATTCATTCCATAATGTGCCACCTGTTGACCTTGGAAGCCTCCTGCCTTTCACCTTCCTTTAGGCCATCTTTGGAGACAGACAGGAGAAGAGCGAGTTCACAGAGAAACAATAAATCCTCACCAGCTTCAGAAGGCTGTGGAATGCCACCTGAATTCCTGACATATTAATGTTACCACCAACAGTTCTGGGCCAATATCAGTCCATCTAGACCAGGGGTGGGCAATTGTGGATCCTTTATGACTTGTGGACTTCAAATCCCAGAATCCCTAGGGAAGGCAACCTAAATAAAATGGAGGTAACATTTTGAAGTGCAAGGGTTCCTTATACTTACACCTCACAATATTTTCTCCATTTTATTTAGGTTGCCTTGCCCAGGGATTCTGGGATTTGAAGTCCACAAGTCACAAAAGAGCCACAATTGCCCACCCCTGACATAGCACAACATAAATTTATTTATTTTCTTTCTGGCATATGCGTTTAACGGTGTCTATCTAACCAGAATAATATTGGAGCTTTTTTAATGGCTGTTGAATCAGATCAGAATGGGCTGCAGCTTTCCATTCAGTCTCATTTTATTTGCTTGTTCATTAACTTTATTTGCCGCCCATCTTGTTTCAAAGTGATTCTTTTATATAAATGAAAATCTAAGCCAAAATATTTCATTTTATTCCATGGCATCTGCAGGAAGGGCTAAAAGAGGCAAGCTTACTGTTATATCAGATCCAAGTTCCATTCTTTGTATGTTTCAGCAGTGATCGTAGTACTGCAAATGCCATTTTGCTTTTTTTTAACCTCCACCTTCAGAGATATGACTGAATTGGGTGTATCCAGGAGCACAGCCCTAATCGTTGTTTTAAAAGCAACTAGCTGGAATGTTTTTCAGAAGATCATGCAATATTTCCTCCATATTTAAACCTGAGTAGTCAACTCTTAAGTCTCTTACTGCAAAATATAGTGCATAAACTACAATATTCGGCTTCACAGCATGTGCTGTTAAAACCAATCAAATCACATTGTAACTTTGCATACTTATGAAACCAAAACCCTGAGTACTAATGCTATCTTTATTGTAAAGTTACAGTAACAGATCCTTACAAGTCTGAAAGCAAATTCTCCCCTTCCCTGCCTTTACTTTCCAGGAAACCAAGAGGGGTTTCCCCCCCCTTTTTTTTTCTCTACCCCCATCCTTTTTTGTGCTCAGATTTCTCATACTATTGTCTCTAGGCTGTAGTTCTTCCTCTATCTCTCAAGGTTATTCTCAAGCCTATTTCATCATGATACGTGAACCCAGAATTTGAAAAGTGAATTGCAGATATTGTTAAATTAATGGAAACTGAATATATTTATGCTGATCTATAATTATTCCAGTATTAGTTAATTAAGATGAGTTTTAAAAAAAGCTTGAGTCATTCTTGATATAAAACTGATAATAAATAAAGGACTCTTTGGTTTGTAATTTTCTGTAGAGGGCTGGAATCTCAGCATTATCAACTATGGTTACAGCAAGAATTTTCGTTGTTGTTGTTGTTGTTTAAATCAACCAAAATGCAGGATTAGGCTGGATTGGGACTTTAATATGGAAAAAGTTTTTTTCACGACTCTGCTCTAATTTTGATTAGAATTTTATTCCTCTCATGCCTACTATTTCTCATGGAAGAAAAATGTTGCTTAATTTAGCCCTTTTGAAAGCTTGTCCAACTCAGTCATCCATCTGCAGTAAGAGGATATTAATACTAATTTTTAATGGGATATTAAATGTGTTTAGAGACCTGCTATTATTAAAAGTACTTATACTATTTCACTAGCTTCATTCTTTGTACTGTCAAGGTTTTGAAAGCAAGTTGAGTAATAGTATAGTTAGCACTAGGTCAAGGAGTATGTCAGATAAATAGCAAAATCAATAAATACCTAAGAAATAATTTATATTATTAACCACTCATGGTAACAGATTGTGGCAAGAAGGGATGTATTATAAATGAGTTGTACCACTATTTATCTGCAAATAAAATTCCACTGATGATTCCACTGATAATTTTAAAAAATGACACTATATGGGGAGATGTAAGTAATGCACTAGAACAATATGAACATGTTTGAGTAACTCTGGGCTTTTGCTGCATATACTGACCCAAATATGCCCAAAACTACCAGTATTAATCTTATCTTTAGTAGGGATGCTGAATATGACATAGACAAATTAAAGTTAGAAACATATTGTATCCTTTCTCAGTATTACAAAAAGTCTATGTGAAAACCTCAATTGAACAAAGCCATGATGAGAGGTAGAGGTTAATATCTATCAGCTCATTTAATGACTACATTGATTTATGAAAGAGTATGATTTGGACTGAAGGAGATAAAGAGCATAAATTAACAACTAAAATGAATGAAAGAAAAATAATGGCTATAAAAATTATCTTGGAGAAAGAATGTGGCAGTCAGAAATACTCCTTTTTTTAATTTTATTTGACATAAGAAGGAGGAGACATTCCAGATGTTGTTTCTATAGTCTACATCAATAAAGTAGAGCTCAATATTTTATCTCCTGACCTGGCCAGCCTAGAAAGTTTTCCAAATAAATATACAATGTGCCTGAAATATAGAGAAAATGATTAATTGGGAACTTATAAAATAAATGATGGGTTTATATAGGAAAACAAAGGTGTAGTTTTAATTATAAATGAAAGGGTTAAAGTATATTTCCCAAAATGTGAATTAGTGCCATATGCCTGGAAAGGTACCAGAATTATGATTTGGGTCTGTATGAGAATTGACAATTAGCAAAATACGGAATATTCCACATAAAGATTAAGTTGAAGAGAGATTACAGAATATGATTAAGAATATAACACATATACTCCTTTTCATTATTTTTTATGGTAATAAAAATAATTAAAAGTATAACAAGGGTGAGAATAAATATAAAAAATAAGAAGAAAATGTGATATATCTCTTTAGATAAAAATATAAGAAATGCTTCTGGGGATGTTAGACTTGTGTTGGTTGAGGATATTAATGTATATAAACTTTGGTATGCAGATGATGTTGTATTGATGACTGAGAACCTGAATGATTTGCAACAACTAAGATAAGATAACCTTTATTAGATAGATTACATGATGTATTGACAAATATGGAACTGAAAATATGGAATAAAGTATTTATCTGAGCAACTACAGATTTTATATGAATAGCATAAAATCATAGAAAGCAAACTCATTTCAGAATCTTGGTAGAATAGTTACTAAATATGAGAAAAAGATGAAAAATGTGAAAATCCTGGTAGAAAAATAGTAGATGCACTCTCCATGGCAATAGTAATCTGTTGTAGGTCACTGGGAGCCTGATTTACTAAGCAATTCCATGTTGTTTCTGGCTATTTTTTGCCTTGAGATAGTTACAATATTATCTGTGCGGCGAAATTAACATCTGTTCTTTGGTCAAGTTACTCTGACTTACTTGCAATTTTCTGTTATTAGGAAAAATTGAGCATATTTGATTAGTCCATCCAAAGTATCCAATTGTTCATGCTTTTTTATGGCAAAAATAAAAACTGGAAAACCTACCTAGGTGGCTCCATTGTTGGGGGAGTAAAAGAATTAAAAAAATAGAAGGTACATCAAAAATAAAATAAAAGGTAAAATAGAAAAGGATAATAAAAATAAAGAAAAGAAATATATAAAAATTACTTTGTCCTACATTGTACCAGTTTAAATAATTTTAGTAGCTTATCACATTCTCTTAAATACAACCAATGATCTCTTCTTCTCATATCCCATCTATTATCTATTTAAAAAATCCTAATTTTTAAAGCTTCAATTCAGCAAATGTCCATTAAGGGTTACCAGAGATAGCAACATAACTATTTTAACCTTGATCAAATAAACCAACTTTGTATTTGATCCTTTTGTTTTTAACAATCTTGATTTTTGTTCCTTCAAATAATGCACTAGAACTTGATTTCTTTTTATATTTTCTTTGTCTCTTCTCACAAAATTCTTCAAGCTTTTAAAAATTCTTGTTTGCAACTTTTGAATTGCACCCAGAACCAACAGTAACCAGTGCAGCTAATCAACTGGAAGTTCCAGACAATTGTATTGAGGTATTTCCCTAACCCAGGGGTGGGCAATTATGGCTCCTTCATGACTTGTGGACTTCAATTCCCAGAATTCCTGAGCCAGCATGGCTCGCTTCAACTCTGGGAGTTGAAGTCCATGAATCATGAAGGAGCCATAATTGCACACCCCTGCCCTAGCCATTCATGCAGGCACATTCTGTGTCAGCTGTAATTCTCAAATGGTCTTCACTAGTCAGATGGGATTGTTCTTTTTCTATATATTTTCTCAATGTACTGATATTACTGTTATTTCATTATTTTGTTTATTGTAATGTTTTTTTAATACTGTACCTCAATGCCTTGAGTCATTTTTGATCAAATGGCCTTAGAAATTGAATACATCTTCATGATCATCATGATCATCCATTATTATCTAGTTTGATTCAAATTATGAATACTCTCCCAATTAAATATGGGTATGTATAAGAACATGCTTTATGCATTTTATTATAAGGAAATGAGAGCTCGGTATGTTAGGAAAAACATGAAAATAGTTAAATACAAAGATGATAAATTAAGAAGCATTTTTGATAAAAAGCAATGAGATAGGTCAAGGATGTATATGTCAAAATGGTGGCAGACTAAATTAAAGACTATTAAAAAATGAATGAACACTGAGAAAGAAATATCTTGAGGCAGTTTAGATAATGAAGATTGAATTATAGAACAAATATATGAAGTAAGAGCAAAGGGACTGGGAAGAAGGAGAAGACTGAGAATGTTATGGATAGTGGCACATGATAAGATCTGGAGGGAAAGAGATTCTTTAAAAAAGGAATGTAAAATAATGCATAAAGGAGTGTAAAAACATGGTAAATACAAGAATGGAATAAACATAGTTGGAAGAATAAATATGGAAAGGTATAATAAATACCGTAGTATGCTAAAAACAATTTTAGTTAGTTTTTCTTTACATTCTTTTGCCTACTATATCTTTTTCTGTGTTTGCATAGTGCTGCTTATCCTGAAAAGGAATAGTATGAGGAATATATGCATAGATATGTTGATGTTTTTAGATGTTTTTGTATTTAGATCCCCTCCAATCAGGCTTCAGGCCCGGTTTCAGCACGGAGACGGCCTTGGTCGCATTGGTGGATGAT
>JAEANM010022449.1:0-11602 GCA_017656035.1 Myanophis thanlyinensis
CCGGAAGGCTACAGGAAGCCAGTGCAGCTCGCGCAGGAAAGGTGTAACATGGGAGCTTCGAGGAGCTCCCATAATAGTATTATTATGTATCCCATAATACCTCCTATTAGACATACCGGTAGTCCTCCATTTACAACTACAATTGAGCCCCAAAATTTTTGTCACTAAGCGAAACAGTTAAGTGAACTTTACTCCATTTTACAACCTTTCTTGCCAACATTTATTAAGTGAATCGCTGCAGTTGTTTTAAGTTAGCAATACGGTTGTTAAGTGAATCTGGCTTTCCCATTGACTGCTTATCAGAAAGTCACAACCGGTGATGACATAAATAACTGTCGTAAATAGGAGTCAAGCATCTGGATTTTGATCATGTGACCACGGGGATGCTGGAACAGTTGTAATTCTGAAAAAGTAGTCCACTTTTTTCAGTGCCATATGTAACTTGGATTAAATGAACTATAGTAAGTTGAGTACTACTTGTGGTAAAATATGAAAATCTGTATAACATTTTCAGATGGAGATTCTTACTTTATTTAGTCTTAATAAAAGTGAACAAATTGGGGCAGCAAAAATAACGTTTTAATGGAAAAATGATAGTCAATAATAATTGTACCATTTGGAAACTGAATTTGAGGCAAAGCAAATGATTTTGTATGTTTGTGTGAATTGATGTTTCTTATTTATGGGAAGATATTATGAGTTCAGTTTTATTTTTTTAAAAACTTTCTACTGAAGCAGTTATATGATCTTGAGTGACGAATGGATGGACGTAAGTGCTGGCTTAGGTCAAGTAGATGAGGACACAGAAGAAGGCAGTTTGTGGCTGAAAGTTAATGTTGTGGCTTCCTGTTATGGTGTATTATCCTTTTCTTGAGACCAGTTATTAAGAGAATAAATGAACTATGGCTTCCTAGTTACTATATTTATTAGGTTTATGTCACTTAACACATCAAGGACAAGTCCAAGGGGACCATTTAATTATACTATTTGACTCTTGTTAAAGCAAACAAAAGTATTGCTTTACGTCTGGGTTTTTTGTGTATATACTGAAGCACCTTCCAATATACATTCTGTCTCTAATGAGAGGCATGATAGTTCTGTAAAGTACTTCAAAAAAAAATATGAATGTTAAAGCAAGTGTTGTGAAATAGAGGAATTTACAGGCTCCACAGAGCAGGTGGCAGGCAGAAAGTAAGTATAATTGGATAACACATAGGAAAAAGCTGCATCTCAACAAAATAAGAATCACGCTGTATACTTCAAGAGGTCCACTGCTGAGAGATAATGTAAAAATGATGTTGAATGGAAACTGACTTGCAATGTCAACTCAATGAAAGTGAATGGGACACATTTTCAAATGCTTTCCCGTTCAAAGCTGTTCTCTAAAGAAGAGAAGCCAGGTTCTTAAATGCTTAGCTTTGAGAGCCGATTGGCTTCCCAAATGTTGTGATACAGCAGCATTGTCAGTTGGTCTCATTCAACAATTATGCAAATTGAGAAGGTTTCAAAGTACTTGATGAATATGGTTGCAGTGTATATTCGTGTGGGGCTAATTAACTATAATGCTTTCATTTTGAATTAGTGGCATTTAAAATAGGATTTCAAATGGGTACTGGCAGATTTATCTTCAAAAATGCTTTTGGGGATAGGGAGGGTATCCAACCTTTTGGCTTCCCTGGGTGGCATTGAGTGAAGAGGAGTTGTCTTGGGCTGCATATAAAATATACAATATAGTTAATATATATGAATCATGTAAAGTTAAAAGTTTATGATCTTGTGGGGCCACATTACTAGCTCTCCAGGTTCACATGCAATCCATGGATTATGGATTAGACACCCTTGAGGTAGATAGAGTTATAAAAGTATACTAGTATAGTTAATTGGCACCCTCATATTTACCTTGTCTGTTCAAATGGTTTATATAAACTCCTATTGAGTAAAAAGGACTTGAGTACATAACAAATTGCAGTACTTTAAATTTACTTCCCTCTAGGTATATTTCTATATGTATATGTTATGAGTTGGGTATATTTCTATATATGTTATGAGCTAAACATTTTCTGTTCAAGATTATGTCACATGTTAATTCTGCATCCTTTGTTTTTGTGTAGGATTCTACTAGCGTGACAACGGTTTTTCTAAGAACAGACCCACAAGGATTTTTCTTGTATTGGACAGATCAAAATAAGGTAAAAATATTCTGAACTGCTTGAATATACTGTTTTCATTTTTCTTTTTAACGAGATCCCTTTGTTAATACAATCGAGAGACTTGAGTAATTGTTGGTTAGTATGAGACCTCTCTCTTGAGTGAGTTCATCATTTTCACTGTGTTGCCATATATTTTCAAAGAATTACTGAATTCAGACTGTCAGCGGTGCGGATTGCAAATTCTTTTGACTCCTGATACTTAAAGCTGTGGATACTTGGCCAGCCTGTTTAAATATACTGAATTGCAATCCCTTATAACTGCCAGTAAGCATTGCCATGTATTCCAACATCTCTAGAAAGAGCTAAGTTGGAGAAATTTAGCCACAAATCAGGCAAGGGTGGCTTTTTGCAATTTATGAATTGCAGAAACAAGTTTGAAAGATGATATATGATACACTGAGGAAGGATGCACTCCCTCAATGTATCTTCACATATAATCTTGTGCTTTCTATGGTTTTGTGCTTCCTGTTGTTTTAGAAAAAAAACAAGTATCTTGAAAGAATGGCATCACACAAAATTCTTGAAATGATTACTTGCTGGATCATAGATATGTAAAACGCCCTATTATGTAAAGGTCAGATGAGTATTTTTTCTCTTTAGTTAATGGATTTAGAAATATTTGACAGGGTGTATCTTTTAAGGCTCTGCTTGGCAAAACAAAAACAGATAAGTTGTTTGAAAGACTTGCTTAGAAATTGGACACTATTTACAATCAGTGTTGGCAGCTACTGAAAGATTAGTTACAAAAAGTCTTATAGGAAGAATTTGCAGTAAATTCCACCATTTGCCTTCCAGTTACTAGAAAATGATTAGGAAAAAAAAAAGAAACAGGAAAGTTTATGGAAATCTTCTATGATGATAAATTTACCTATCTATTTATCTAAATCCTAGGATTTATTCTTAGTAGTATACTAAGGAAGCATTAGGCAAATTTCTGGTTAGCAAAGTGCTCTTGTTTTTGTCCTCTCAAAGAACACAAACCAAATTTATATTTTTTGGCTTTACAAAAAGATCTTTCACTTTTCAAAAAGGAATTAGTTATAACTTCATTGAAATATGGACTTGAATTTTGCTAGAGTAGCTACCATTTCTGAATTTATACTTTAGATATTGAAGTGAAGTTCTACATAACTTTATGATCCTTGTGAATCCAACAGCAGCCATTTGCTTTATTTGTTGTACTTTTAATGGGCTATTTGATCATTTGAAGGATTACAGCATAAACATAGCAAGCTAGTGTCTTATTCACAGTTCCTGTTTTATTTAAACATTAACACAGAAAAGTCCAGGGGGATGGTTTACATTGGAATAGTGACACTGATTAAAAAAAGGTTTAAAATTAATCTAATTTGTGTACCTGATTTAAATTGCTTAAGATCTTAAAAGGTACCTAATTTGTTTAGATTTAATATGTAGAGTAGAAGTATTTTCTGGAGTGACCACAATCATAGCAGCAAATAAAGCTTTCCACAAATGTCAGTGGTAGAATACAGATCCCTTGAAGTTTTATTTAGGTAAAAATAGAACATCAGAAGATCAATTATTCATTTCACATATTGTAGTTTGGGCATAAATCCTTATACACAGAGATGAATTTTTTTTTTAGACTGGCTTGCACAAGGCTGGTGGTATGAAAGTATGAGAAAGCGAATTATTGTGAGTGTAGTTTTTTTTTTAAATTTGTTTGTTTGTATCCCACCTTGATTATTTTTATAAATAACTAAAGGTGGCAAACATAGCCAACATGCCTTTCTCCTCCTATTTTTCCCTACAACAACAGTAACCCTATAAGGTGAGTTGGGCTGAGAGGGAGTGACTGGCTCAAGGTCACCAGCTGGCTTTCATGGCTAAGGCGGGACTAGAATTTATGGTCACCTGGTTTCTAGCGTGGTGTTTAACCACTCGATTAAACTGGCTGTTTTATTACTATTAGTATTGTCATAATAGCACATTTGGGGTATTTATGATTTCTTGGCCAAACAATGATTGAGTTAACAGTTTTGCCCCAGGCTTTATACTGGTGGTTTGTTTTTGTTTGTTTTGGATACATCACCATGTGTCAAAAAAAACCAAGCTTGGAATCAGAGAATTCAGTTACCATTTCCTTCCATAGCTGTTTCAACCTCAAGTTGCTTATGGGTGGGCAAGACTTAAGAAACAATTAAGTGGCAAGATGATTTGATTAACCGTGAGTCTGTTGGAGAAGTCCTATTGATTGATCAATGAAAGTGCATATTAATAGAGAAGGTTGCAAGGAAGTGCTCTGAGTGGTTGCATTTTACTACTAGAGAAAAAAGTTAAAGAACGGTATTTTCTTTTAATTTCTTCTAAGAGGCTACCACTAGGTAAGCTGGAATTGAAAAATGTCTCTGTTCTACATATGGTGTTTTGTTTATCTGTAGGTGTTTGTACAGGACTTACAGCAGTTTATTTAGTGATCATTCAACAGCACTGAAAAAAGTGACATGACCATTTCCCCTATAGTCACATGATCAAAACTGAGACACTTGGCAACCGGCTTATCTTTATGACGGTTGCATTATCCTGGGGTCACGTGCTCCCCTTTTGCAACCTCCTGACAAGCAAAATCAATGGGGAAGCCAGATTCACTTAGCATCCATGTTACTAACTTAACAGCTGTGGCAAGAAAAATAGGGCAAAACTCACTTAACAAATGTCTCACTCAGCAACAAAAATGTTGGGCTCCATTGAGGTTGTAAGTCGAGGACTACTTGTAGCCAGTAGATTGGTTCACCTAGGTATAAAAGAAATTGCAAGACTTCTTGCAGTTGAGGAGCCCTTCCCCGTCCCCTCATTAGAATGTAATTTAGATGTTCACGCGGTATAAGTTCTTGGGACTTTTAATTTGCTCTAGTTCTATTTTGGTGTGGCCCAAGAATATTCAAAATGAGTGGAAGGGAATGCATAGTATAATACATTGAAATGATGACATGGCAGAAGTGGTAAATAAAATGCACACAAAATACACTGTATGAGGCAAACCTCTACACAGCATTCACCAGCAATATCATTTTGTTTCTAAATAAATGAAGCATTTATTTTCATAATTTGGCTATTAGCCATTTTTACCTTTAGTAATTAGGGCAATACTAAGATTGGGTAGGTAGCACAACTAAGGATGTTGATTATTTCAGGAAGGGAAGAGAAAGTGAAATTTCCACAATGGCTATCATGATAGTGCTCCTTAAAGTACATGCCATTCCTTAGCATCCAGAATCCTTTGGAAGAACCCTACCTATTGATACTTTATTATTTAAAGGGAACGTTGAACAATAAAAATATAGCTATCAGGAGAAGTGATGCTGTGATACCCCCCAGTTAATTCTGGTGGGTGATTTTTGTCACCAAAGGTTTCAAAAATTATCTTTCAGGTCAGTCTGATTCTCTTCTATTAAAGAAAAATAGCATGGTTATAATGCTTTCTCTAGTTATTATTTGAATAGGAGGTCTTAGCATATGTAATCTAATTTTATCCAATGTAAATAATTACATATTTTATAAAACATTCTAAGGTTATGTTGTACTGGCTTTTTGTAAAAAGAAAAATAGCATATTTTCTTTATCAACACTGTTATATGTAAGAGGAATTTGATTTTTCAGAATAGCATTGTATACAGGTGAGAAATTAAATTGTGCATTGGGTTTGCACTTTCTGAGTCTTCTGATACAGCTTTCTGGCTCAAAACAAGGAAATATCAAAATGCAATGACAATGTTTATATTGCATGAAAAGACACCCGGGAACATACTGAAATGCCAATAACTTTTTATAGGACTATATTTTATACTCAGACAAGACACATTGATTGAGTAAATATATATGAAGAAAACACAAAGAGGATTGAAGACATGTTTTTAATAGTAATATTTGGAAGGAGGGGCATTATACAGTGCTAGTGTATTTAAAAAAACAGTATACTCTGCATTTGTCTGATATGAAGGCCAGTAGGTTGAATGGAGCTACTTCCTATACAGTGGTGAAATTCAGCCGGATCGCACCACATCGCCCGAACCGGTAGTTGAGATTTGAAATTGGCCCCGCCCACCTGCCCATGCCCTTATCCTTCCTTATACAAGCTTCTTTTTTTTCTTACTTACCTGAATCAGCTGTTTGGAGCATCTACGGAGCCTTTCTGATGATCTCCACTGCCTCTGGTGCCTCTAAAAGCACTTTAAAGAGCCGTACTGCAGCACGTTTGGCGTACATGCGCGCACACTGAACCAGTAGCAAAACTGGTCAGATTCCACCCCTATTCCTATCTACTTACAGTCTCCTATGAGACTCCCAGTCATCTAGCACTTGCAATCTTAATAAGGATAATGGAGCTGTTGAGAGCCATCAAAACAGTGGTGGAACTAGGACAACGCCATTGTTATAATGCCTTCATTTTGAAACGCTTGAGTGTTCCATTCTGTATCAAAGAACCATGGTGGAACTGGTACCATTATTTCCATTGGATGAAATTCTAGGTAAATATGAAAAAAGGATGCTATTGCTGTCAAATTCTGGAGGGCAACATGAATGAAGCAAAGCATGCTGCATGGCCATCATTGGAAACAAAAGAGAAAGCTTCTTGCAACAAGATCAAAGATAATGAGCAGATATGGCAATCTGCCTCAAGCAATATGTTTCAGATACTAAAGGACAGTATTAAATGCATGAAATGCATGTGATATTTGTTAGTGTTATGTAATGTGTTCTGTAATAGTAAAGTGTGTGGGTGCTGTCTGCATTGGAAAACACAAGTATTTAAACCCTTAATTAAAATGAGTGACAAATTTGTGCACATACAGTATGTATTCCATCTTTTTTGCATATCACCTAATCCAAATTCAAAGAAAGGAAATCAGGATTATATACAATGGAAATAGGAAGAGTATTTATCAGCAGAAAAGAGTCTTGTTCCCTTTTGTAGATATACATCTTCAAACTTGGGTATAGGTATTCCTTGACCACAACTGAGCCCAACATTTCTCTTGTTAATAAGACAGTCAAGTGATTTTTGCCCCATTTTACGACTTGTTAAGTGAATCACTGCAGTTTTAAGTTAGTAACATGGTTGTTAGGTGAATCTGGCTTCCCCATTGACTTTGCTTGTCAGATGATTGCAAAAGATGATCACACGACCCCAGGACACCGCAGCTGTCATAAATATGAGTCAGTTGCCAAGCATCTGAATTTTGATCACACAATGAAAGGCTCTTAGCAGATAACAACATGCTATGTAAATGGCACAGAGCCTGGCCCATCTGCTGGTATGTTGGCTATTATCAGAAACATATACTAATAATGACTTATTTTTGGCCAAAAACAAAGCCAAGAAGGTGGCTTCATTTGGGCAGTTTAAAGTTTGATTTAGACATGGAAGAAGAAGAAGACAACGACTTGATATAGAAATGCTGCAATAGTCATAAGTGTGAAAAATGGTCATAAGCCCCCTTTTTCAGTGCAGTAACTTCAAACTGTCACTAAATGAAGTGTTGTAAATTGTGGACTAACTGTACAGAGGATAGGCATTTCCTCTGGATTATCAGGTTGAGGATCTACAGGAAAGAGTGGACAGGAATATCTCTGTATGAAGAGTATTTTCCTAAAATTTAAGTGGCATTTTAGCTCTAATATATTGTTAGAGCTTTTAGATTAAAAAGATCTAATTATCATCAGTCATATGAGAATGTGTCTTAGGAGGGCAAAAAGCTGCATGAATAATTAAAATATCTGTAGGTAGAATTGTTTTTTGTGCACATTTTGTACTTTCTCTATTTTCTCTCCTTTTTAAAAAGATGTTCTCTTCCACAGCGTTGTTGGTTAGTTCTTAATGCAAAATGGGACAAGTATCCCCAAGGTCTCAATACTGTTTTTTAAAATGTCTCCTGACTAAAGGGGAAGAGATGGGAGCCAGGAAAACCTTGTGTACTATGTTTAATTCTGTAGACAATCTGGCTATTCATAGAGAGAAAGGAGTTTGGGAATGCAGCAACACAAGAGGTTTTCCCAATTGGGTTAAAATAAATAATGGCCACTTTCACTCTATTTTCTCACACAAGTATCATTCAACATTTTATAAGTAACTTTGGAAAGGGCAAATTAATTAGTTTAATCCTCTCCATTTAGCTCATCAGTCTGCTGCTAAAATCTACCATCGGATTATAGTACAGTATTTGTACTGCTTATATCCCCAAAAATCAGTAAGAGAGATTTTGGGGCAAGGCATTTTTCTCCCAAAAGGTGAGAGGTATCCCTTCTTAGAAACAACTTACATCACTTTAGCAATAGACTTAGACTTATATACCACTTCACAGTGCTTTATAGCCCTCTCTAAGCAGTTCACAGAGTCAGCATATCGCCTGTAACAATCTGGGTGCTCATTTTACCGACCTCAGAAGGATAGAAAGCTGAGTCAAGCTTGATTCGGTCAAGACTGAAGGAATCGAACTCCTGGCAGTGTGAGCAGAGTTAGCCTGCAATACTGCATTCTAACCGCTGCTCCACCACTGCTCTATTTATTTGGAAGAAGGCTGTGAAGATGATCTGAAAAGCTTGGTAATTTTATCAGGGAGGAAACAACATTTTGGATTGCTTTACACAGGTTTTGTATTGGCCTCAGGATAAGATTGGAAATCCTTTCAAATCGTAAAGTATAGAATAGGATTGCATTACAGCATGCTTATTTCAAAGGAACTTAATATTAGAATGCTGTGACACGGTTCTTTTACAGATGAAATGAGACCTAGAGGCCATGGAGAAAGTGCTTTTGGCTATGAGAAAATGATGTGGGTCATTTGAGTTCAGGACCACAAGTCAAGGAACTTGACAATACACGAATGGTTCATCCTGAGAAAAACTGCTTTATCGACAGAAATCCTCATACATATGTGAAGCGGTACATTGCAATTATAATCTGCCAGAAGACGATTTTGCTTGCAGCTCTTTGCTGATGCAAAAACTGCCATGACCTAGTACTCACTACAGGAATACGGCAGTATAGATTACATTTTATTTATAACTGGTCACCCAGAAACATTTATGATTCAATTTCTAAAAGCGTATCATAATGAGGCTGTATTCACAATAAGCAGCTGTAGACTTAACAACTAATTCACAGAAGTTTTGATTTCCACACTGGGCACATTACACTTGGAAACATAGCCATTCCGTTCGTTTTAATAAATAAAACGCAAACCATTTTTAATAAATGTTCACTCAGTGATCCTTTCATGTTGCAGGTAGGCCTGGGTAGTACTTCCTTTGATGTAGTTCACAATATAAATTGATTCTGTATTCATGTTGCAATAAAGGGTAAACGGTGCCTTTTGTTGGATAAGCAAGTAGTGCAATTCCTCCATAGTGCTAGTACCTCCAAATTGGTGCAGCTTCGTATTAATTTACAGGTAATTGCAGATTGAGATGGTAATAAATACAAGTAGTTCTTGCTTAATAATTACTTATTCAGTAACTGCCTGGTCCCCAAAGTTATGGCTGCTCCAGCACACCCAAGGGCTACAAAATCAAAATGCAGATGCTTGGCAGCCCACCAGCACTTATGACTGCTGGAATATTTCAGTTTCTCCTACCAGCTGTCTCCTGACCCACCTCTGCACTTTTGGCCACCCTCTACTGTGGCACTCCATGGCAATGCTGGGGGATGCTGGAGCTGAAATAGAGGCCTGTGGCCTTCAGCAGTCTCAGTTGGCCACCCCATGCTACCCTACAGCCCATGCTACCCTACAGACAGACAGCTCACTGCCACAGTGCAAAACCCAAGCTGCCCCTGCTAACCCCTGCTCTGCAAGTCCTATTGCCCACCAGCTTACCATTGTCTTTGTCTTGTCGTCACTGATGATGAAATGTGCCCAGCAAAGTCCTATGTGAGCCAGTTGCTGGCCATGTCATGTTTATACATGCACTTCTCCAAATTGTGCATTGGCTTCTTGCAAAGCTTTGGAAGGCTTCATGAGAAGGCTGCCCTTGTCTCTCTCTAAATCATGCTCATGCTTCTCTAAATGCATCGTAAGAGGAAAGCTTTCATTTCAACTTAATCCATTTAGGGCTAAAGATTGATAGGCAGAAGACCTGGTTCTGCCAGCGGGTCTGGGAAACGCAGAGTGGGATGGAGCCCATGAAATGGCTCGTGTGACGTGTTGTCGCCAGGACAGGGGTTTATTTTATTACATTATTTTATTAATTTATTATATAATTCTCTCTTTTATTACTTTTATTGTTTTTTTTATATGAGGTTTTTATATCCTTGTAAATTGCCTCGAGTCGCCATGGGTGACTAGGCAGCAATATAAATTTCCTAAAATAAATAAATAATGATCTTATTTTATGCTCTGATCTGCCTTTCAACTTTTTTTATATTTTCTAGATAGCCTATGGCAGGGGTGTCAAACTTGTGGCTCGTGAGCCAGATGCGTCACGCGCTGCCCATGCCCACTCCCAGTTTACCAAAGAGGGAGAAAGTTGCGATACGTCACGTGATGACGTGACGCCGCGAGTTTGATACCCCAGCCTATGGCATTAACTACTTCAGTGGTCAGTAATTACTGTAATAATTACTATGAATAATATTAATATTAAAATGTTTTAGAATTATAGATTGATTGATTATGTACCAGAAAATAGTTGACTCTTACTGGCCCCATAGATTTTTCACCAGGAGGATCTGATTCCAACCTGGTCCTTCAGGTCTTCCAACAGCTCACTTGTCAACACTGTAATTGAGTCTATTCACCTTGCCTCTGCTTGTCATCTTTTTTTCTCTTTCCTTTCACCTTTTCCAGCAGTATTGATTTCTTCAGAGAGCTAAGTCTTTGCAAAATATGTCCTAGGTGTAATACTTTGAGCTGTTCATTTATGCCTCAAATGAGAACTCTGTGTTGATTTATTTGATGATGCACTTTTTTTTTGTTTTCTTGCATAGCCATGCATTCTTTTAGCATTAATAGAAGAAGTAATCTGTTAACTTTGTAATGCAACCAATTCTACATGGGACAAACATCATACCAATTAAAAACCAGGGTCCATGAACACTGGCTGGCAGTCGAACACCACAATCCCAAATCTCTACTCACATCGACACCAAAGAGCACCAGTTCAATTGGAGCAATGCAAAAATCAACAGCCACACTACCACTAGCCACACTACCACTCACCACGCTCATGAGTTTATTGAAGCCTGACACTCCACAAGCAATTCCATCAACAGATGCATTGACCTACAAACCCCTCAGATTCCAAATCAACCACACAGCCAACCAGAGGCAGCACTGACCCTCAAGTAACCCACACAATTTCTCTACTTAAAAGAAAACACATAATGACCCACCAACTTCATCAGTACCACCTAGTAGACCCCAGCCCATGACCAC
>JAEANM010022450.1:0-11602 GCA_017656035.1 Myanophis thanlyinensis
ACACAAATGAATTGGAGCCTTCTATTCAAGTCAGGAGAGATATTCAATGTTTATGTTATCATTTTCAATAATAATGAGTTGACAGTTGAAAGTACACCAGGTAATAGTTGAGCTTTTGGACTGGCATCAGGTCGTAATGCATCCATAGAAGTTCATCAACTGATTTTGGGTCACTCTCATTCTCTTTTGGAAGAAATGGGAGGCAGACGCACAACTTAATAATTTAATTGGTATCTCACCTTTATTTTTACAAATAAACTCAAGGTGGTGAACCAACATACCTGCCTCCTCCTATTGTTCCCACAACAATCCTGTGAGGTGGGTTGGGCTAAGAGAGAGTGACTGGTCCTGAGTCATACAGCTGACTTTTGACGTCTAAGGTGGGATTTGAACTGGTAGGCACCTGCTTTCTAGTCTGGTGCCTTAGCCACTAAACCAAACTGGCTCTATACAGTATACCACCTTGGGTAATTCCCTGAAAAGCAGGGAAAATATATATATATAGAAGGTTTCCAGTTTTCCACATAACACTCTGCTTCCAAATATAATATTATATTGACTAGACTGATGACAGTTAAAATGCAACTCACTGGGAGGGCATTAGGCACAGCATCCTACACAGAAGCCGGGAAACTTTAATTTTGTAAGGAAAAATACTACATGAAATAAATATTATGAGAATGAGCCCTTACAATCTGGTTGGAAGATAATGCTCACGAAGAGAGCCTCTGTGGCACCGCAGAGTTTTCTTCGATCGCCATCTAGCTAGCACCAGCTACTTCCCCAGGTACCCCCTTGGTAGATATACGCAGGCGCACCACCGCAGTGGAGCGCGCGTCTGGCTACTCGGGGCAGCAGGCGGCGGCTGGCGGAGCACACGTGGGCCGGCGGCCAGGCGGCCGGGCGTCTGGGAGCGCAGCAAGTCGTGCGGCGTTGCAGCTTCACCATGGGTGGCAGCCGGCAGTTTTTGGTGCTGATCTTCGCGACTTCCCTGCATCTCTACAACTGCAGCTGGTTCAAGCGTGAGTGTCCCGGGACGAGGCGCGTCTGGTTTTTAGCTGCATTGCGGCGGCATCAAGGATCGGGCCGGGAGGGAAGGAAGAAATGCTGCGATGGGGAAGGGTATGAGCCTCGGGCATCTCTCCCTCGCGCAGGGGGTGACTGCGGCACATTTGGAGCAGGTGGGGACGCTGCCTTTGCACCAGCTTGGGGGATGCTCCTCAGAGACCTTGCTCCGCTGCTAGGACCCGAAATACGGTTGAAGCTCCCCTTGAAGAACGTCCGACTACCTCCCTCTTCTGCCAAAGAGTTAGGCAAGGAGCCTCATCTCGGTGCGGGGAAATGGGGGGAGGATTCCAGATTGCTGACCAGATGGGACTCAGGGCTGATGTTGATACATTCTAGTCAAACATTAGGAAAAGACCTGGAGGCTTTTCCAGTAATGCTGTCTCCTTACCTTGGCCTCTCCTGAGCCAATAAAAACCGATAAAAGATATGCGCCAACATTCCAGGGATGATTTGCAGGAAACCAGGGTTTATACTGGGTTGTTGTCACCCTTCCTTCTCTTTTACAAGACCTTTTGTAACAAGTGACAGCTGTCAAATGCCTGGGGCTATAATTTCTATAATTTCAAGGGTGGTACTTGTAGTGTTAGGTTAGTCCTAAAATAACTTGGTTTGGTAAGGAGGGATGTGACTTCTTTATCAGTATTAGTTACAAAGGATCTTTAAAAGTATTAGGCCTATTCTGGAGCCTTGGTTGGCAACTTTGCTTTTCCATCCTCTTCTCATTTTCCCAAGCTCTGCACAATGGTAAGCATTCTTGGACCATTTCTTTTCTTCCCTTTACCAAGCATCTGTTGACTTTGCATTACTTCACTTTCAAGGGAATTTAATGGAAGAAGGAGAGAATTCTGTGTCCGTTTTTTACAGAAGAGGGCTCAATTCTATGCAATTTCTAGAGTGTGGGAGAAGGATCAGATGGCACCTATTCGTGTCCTTCATCTACTGCACATTTTGCTCACAATATCCATCTCCCATTATTCTCTCTCTCTCCATGATAACACCTTGCTGCCTCCTTGTTCTGATGTCTCATAGATGAGCAGGAGGGAGGGACGAAAAAAGGTTTCCTCATTTTGCTCTCCCGCAGATAAAGGCAAGAGCAGAGCCTGCAAGGGCGTGTCAGCCACTCTCTGCAGTGGGAGAGGATTGAGGGAAAACAACCAGGGGAAGAGGAGGAGGGGCGGCGATGGACAGCACCAGTACTGAACAACTGGATGGAATTTCAGCCTGCTGTTATGTTTGTGTTGTTTCACCATTACTGACAGTCACAAACCCTTGCCTTTACACCAAATTACTTTAGTTTTCTTCCCACTTCTACAAAAAGTGTTAAATGGGGCATGCTTCTTTCTTGTGGAAATCTATATCCTAATGCAATGTAACGATGGGCTAAAAAGTAAAGTCTCCTTCTAGTTAAGCTTGACACCTACTGATTTCATGGATACATTTATGTATTTTTCTTGGCAGCAATATGGGAGTGGAACACATGGCCACTTTCTGGGATTTTTTTAAAACTTCCCAATTTTGCTTACAGCCTGTTTTTTTTTTTTTTTTTCATCACTCCCAACCTAGTTGGCTTCTGGCTTGGCCAGAAAATGATTTCTTCCCACTTGCCTTTATAGGTCGCTGTGATTATGAATTGGTTGGGCCTCTCTATGTTTGGAACCTTGGTGCATCCTCTCATTCTAGCATCTTCCGTGCTGCTACATTTGCTCGGATTTATGGTAAGTTCAACATGAACAGGCAGAATTCCTCCCCCCCACCCTGCAGCCACAATTCCCTCTAGTTTAACATTTAGTTACAGCTAAATTAATTCTATATTACAAATTTCAGAAAGTTCAAAGGACATTCTCAAGCAGGGCATGATGACATAATCTATCCTTTTAATTTCATATATGTGCAAAATTCAAAATCCACATAAGGCTAGTGAAGCATGATAGCAAGACCTTTATTAGAGGTTTTAAAAGGTTATAAGAATATAAACTTTTAGGATTGAGGGCTTTCAATAACTATTTCCTAGCAGTTGTTTCCTAGCTACTTTTGCTTTGCTTCTTCTGACAGTGGGACTAGCTAAACAAATCAGGAAGCCTCCATCTATGAATTACTACTTTTTAGCATTATCTCTAGATTGAGATGTATGGCTATTTTTTTGTGTGTGTGCCATCAAATCAGTGTGGACTTCTGGCAGCTGCCTGTATAAATCCTGGCTGTTTTTTTTAGCAAGTGGTTTGCTATTGCCTCCTTCTTAGAGGTGAGAGAGAATGACTGACCCAAGGTCACCCAACTTGTTTTGTGTCTAAAACAGGCCTAGAATTCATGAACTCCCAGTTTCTAGCCTGTTTGACAATCCTGCTATACACCATACTTCCAGGGCACTTGGTAGAAATCCAGGAAGGTCCTTCCAAACTTTTCCCCATTCTCCATTTGCTTACTGGATTGGATGGACACAACTATCTGGTTTTTTTTTAAGGAAAAGCAAGGTTTAAATATATTAAATATTTTCATTGATATCTCATACATTATCTGTGCTGCTAAATAGGAAAGTGGGATTTAGTGTTTGAGCTCTTTTAGGTAAAGGGATATTGTGTTGTTGAGTAATTCTTCAGAGTGCACAAACGTATGGCAGACAGTTTTGAATGGCAGCATATATGTACTGTATCAGAAATATAGCTTCCTCTATTTCTATTCCAAGCTGTTCCTTCTGTATCTTCCTATGTATATTATATTGTACAGGTGCTGGTGGTTGGTCACCAGATCCTCAAGACAAGCATCCATGGCTCCAGATTGATCTGACCAGGAAAGCACATATAAAAACCATTGCTACTCAGGGGACCTTCAACACCTACAATTGGGTGACACGCTACATTGTCCTCTATGGTGATCATCCCAGCAACTGGAAGCCTTATTTCCAACAGGGGAGCAACTGGGTAAGAGAGAATTTGTGGCTTCTGCCCTCAGATGGAGAAAGGGATGCTAGCATGCAGTATAACTGACTGCTTCCAGATATTCTGCATATATTTACATATGCATTTATTCATCATCTGTTCCAAGCAGGGATGTAATCCTGATATGAACTGATGCCTTCAGAGATATTCTGTGGCACTTCAGGATAAAATGATATTCCATCGTGATTGACTGAAAATGAATCTGGATTTGACTAAAGCTTCAGGAGCAGTAATTCTGATGAGCTTTGGTAGAGTGTTGTTTTTGTTTTTTATACCTTCTAATTTTTTATCTTCCCGTAAATTTGTATTCCATTTTTTAATCCTTTTCTTCAAAATCTTTTACTTATTGTACCTTTCACTTATTGTGGCTGCTATCTGTTTGTCTGCTTTGTTTGGAAGTGTCACTTCCCTGTCTTGTTTTCTTCCTAGGCTTAGACTAAAGTGTTTTTTGAAAACCATGTTAGAACATTTTTCAATTCTGCTTTGTTCTATTTTTTTTTTTTAAATGTAAGCAATTTTATTATAATCAGATTCATCAAGCTGTCTCATTGGGGTCTTCTGTGGCACATGGGTCAAATATTTAGTTTCTGATGAAATATGAATTTAATTTGACACATGTAGACATTGTGATAGACTGTGTATAACCAATCTTTTTAATCTTATAAAATGTGTTATTTTTTCACTACGTGAAGATGTGAATACTAATAACTTACATATGTTTGAGATTACAATTCCTATTATTTCTTTTACGCAGGCCTGATTGGATGCAATAAATCCGGATTAGTAGAAAAGCCACCCATAGTGACTATGCAAAACTTAGTCAGTTGGGGAACCATGTTGTATAATTTTAAATTTTTGCAGAAAGTGGCATGCAAATTGTACAAGCATTTAAAATTAATTCAAGGAAAAAGACACTTATTTTGCCTATTAATCTGAGCTTCAGTTTATAATCAATCCAGTGCTTTTCTAGCAAGTCACATTACAGTGTAATTGTGGTTAAGTTATGAACTTAAAATAAGACAGACCTAGGTTCAAGTTGAGATTCCATCACAGAAGTCTATATTTCTTAGCCCATTTTCTCACAGGATTGTTATGTGAATAAATTGGAAGAGGAAGTAATATCCATACCACTTGTTGATATATATCAAGTGATGCACAATTTGACACAGTTAAGTTTAACATTTTTATTTTATTTCATGCTCTCCTTCCAGGTTCTATTCAATAAAATGGCTGTACCAGACTGACTGTAACCTGCCTTTCTGTTTTCAGAATGAGACTCTAGAATCTGGCTTAATGCCATACAAAACAAGAGTAGACATTTTTTCGTGTGATTAAGATTACATGTTTTGTTTTGTTTTCAAAATATTTTGGATTAAAATTTTAAATTACAAAAATAAAAAACTAATGCAAACTAAGGAAAATATCAACAAGGAAAAGCAAACGAATTGCAAAAAGGAAAAAAAGTCTATCACGTATCTCATCTTTTATCTATTACAAATAATAAAACTTCATCTTTTAATCTTAATCAGTAAAATCCATTCAGAACTACTAAAAATAATTATAACAATTATATATTGGTAGTCCTTGATGACAGTATTTGAACCCCAAATTATGCTTGTTGGTCATTAAGCTGGTCAATATGTGGCTATGACTGATTTTATGACTTTTTTGTGACAGTCATTAAGTGAGTGAAACGGTTAAGTGAGCCCATTGTCTTTAACGGGTTTATGTTTTTTACTGTAAATCAGAGCTAGATGCCAGTTTTCCAGAAAGAAAGACATAAATCATAACCAGGTGACTTGGGTTGCTGTCAGCTGAAAATGTGGGCCAGTTGCTAAAATGCAATCATGTGACTGGGGGAGGGGGAGGAAGTTGGAACTTCGAATCTGAGTCATACCATTTTTTTAGTTTCGTTGTATTTTTTTAGTTTAGTTGTAACTTCAATGGTTGTTAAGTGACTGTTGTGTAACTCAAGAACTACCTATATATACTTTAAACCAGTAAATCAATTTCATAATTCTTTAGAATTTTTTTCTAAAAATAGAAAGGAAAAAATCTGTTATAAACAATTTTCAAAACTTCATTATTGAAACTTAATTAAGAAAAATTTGATCAAGAACTACTAGAAACAACAAATTGAAAACATTAATCTTTAATCCCTTCAAATGATGTCCCACAAATTAATATCTTGCCATCTTCCTTAATTTTTTTCTCAATTATGATATCATAGCTTATCATTTTCACTGAAAATACAAAGCTTTGTTGTACCCCTATCTTATCTATAAACAAATCTTTAACGCCTCATCATTCAGTCCTAGTCAGACTGCAAGTTTCAAAATTACTATTTTTTTTCATCCTCTGAAGGATGCAAAGACATGGGACTGAGGATTTAATGTCACTGTAAGGTTGGGTTAACCTCTCTTTTGCATACATATTCTCTCCCTCAGTATATTAGGAACATTAGAGGATCCACAGCCCTATTTTTAAAGGGTAAAATTTGACTTTTTGATTTAAAAGTCAGCCTATCAGCCTGAAAAAAGGGAACCTATACTTCATACAATATATACTAGGCTGAAGCCAGTGACAATATCCTGGATGATTCTAAAATTGTACACACATTTCTAATGTCATCTGTTCCACAGATATTTTTATCATATAATATTAACATTGGGACTTTCATTGCTTATGTTTACATTCCTGTATCACTCTCTTCCCTCCTGGTGGTTCTCCTAATCCATTCTTAGCTTTGCATTACCCAACCTAATGTTAATCTGATTCAGGAGATCAAATGACATTTTCTATGGGTGATACTAACTTGATCTGTTGGCAAATGTACCTGAGTTCATTCTGGATTTTTCTATAAATGTGAGGGCTGTTACTTAACTGAAATTGTAAATTTCTTTTGGTCTTCTTGATAGAGCTTGTGTTAGTTTCACAATATTTTTTTTTGCTACTGTTCCTTTTAATTACTGAATTTGACAAATCCTTCTAATCATCTTAATTTAATTTATATTTGGGATCTTGGGTACAATTTTGCTAAATTAAACATTCCATGATTGTTACTGAAGTGGAACTATTGGATTGTTTTTGTATGGAGCATCAGACCTGCCCCAATATGGTCCCTTAGGAAAGAAAGACCCTTAGTTCTATTAGGTTGAAACAAAAGGTTCTTTTATTAAGGAAGTTGGTTGCAGTAAAGTCAGGCTAGCTCTAAAATTTTCCCTCATGAAAAAGATACAGAAAAGATTCCCTTCTCCCCTTCCCGCTGTGACCAGTCCTTGCTTTGCCAATCAGAGCTCGCCAAGATGTTATGAGAACACTGAAATGTTGGCGCCTCTGGCGTACAAACCAGTTCTGGGCTTCTCTGGGCTTCATCACCTGTCATTCCCTGCTCCCTATTTCCCATCACACGCACACAATCATACTGACCATTTGTCCACCCCTCCCCACTCCAGTCTTTAATGGTGAGAACTGGCAGGAATTGGCACCACCTGACATAGTCTTAAAATCTGAAAATCAGTCTAGTGATACATTCTTTCAAAAGTTATAACTCAGATTTATTGCTGTCAGTCATTAGTTGTAAGGCATGGATGGGTTTTGCTTTCTTACGAAATGGAACTAAGAATGGATCTTCCTGTGAGTGAAGAAACTTAGAAGATTGTGGATAATGGGAGTTGTTTGTAATATGAGTAAAATAATGCTTCATTACAAATTACAAATGCTTTTCATGTGTGGTACTACCTACTTCCCCATTTAGCTACTGTGTTTTAAAAACAGCTATAATTTATTTTATTTAAAATATTTATATAGCCAATATATTATGTCTCCTTCTATGATCTGGGCCTTAACAAGGTGAAGGGGCTTGTGTGGGTGGTCACATAGCAAGAAGAACTGATGGCAGGTGGACCAAGGCAGTCATAGAACATAGATCCTATTTGATAAAAAATGTCCACGAAAGAGATGTAAAACAAGATGGATCGACGACATCAGCAAGTGTTGTGGGCCCAATTGGCAAAAGAAAGTTCAGGACCATATTGGTTGAAAACATGTGGAACAGGCCTTCATCTTGCAGTGGATAGATGATGGCTAAAATGATGTTGATGATATTATGTAGTTTGCAAGATTGTCAATGCTTGCAATACTGAGATGCCTGGAAAAATAATATATAATAACTATGACTTTCAAGTTCATAAATAACAATTTCATTTATTATATAGGATCTATTTGGCATATGTGTGATTATCAGTGGTTTTTTTCAGTTGAGAATTTTTTGTTTTGGCAAAAATCATGGTCAATTAGAAATATTTTAAAATTTTGATTTGACTATCAATAGTGTTGCATGCTCTCTGTTTTAATGATCTGGCCTCATGACATTTTTTCTGGTAGTTTAATGTTCTAGTAGAGATAACAATTTGGACACCATCAGCTTACAGCCAAACCTTTGCCTGTGATAGGCAAAGAATTTAGTTCTGTATGCATATGATGGCTAATAATTTTATATACAGTTTAATATTGTTTGTTTCTGTGGCCAAACATCTCTACTTCTTTTAAAAATTAAGCATTTTTACTACAAGACGGGCAGCTGTAGAAATTGAATAAATTAATAAATAAAATTTAAAAATAAAATAAAATACAAAATATGAAATAAAAACACATAACAGTTGAGCCTTAGAAAATAACCATAAACAAAATAAAAAGTGTTCTCAATCATAATTTTGAAGCACCAGGGACAGGCATAAACCTAAATCTTTTAAGGCCTTGTGAAAGGCCAGGAAGGAGAAGTCTAATTTCAAGTGGAATGATGTTCCATAAGGTGGTGTCCTAGCAGAAAAGATTCCTTCTGACACTCTTGGCACATCTATTCTAGTGTGATTTTACTTTGTAAAGAACAACAATGACATTCTGGCTGTATAGAATGTATAGGGAACAGTTTATTGGAGGGAAATTTATAGTTGTTAGGCAAGCATCATGGAAAGTTACTTCCTCATGACGCACTAAGACACTGCAATAGATGCCTCTGAGCCCATAATGTTGCTTAACTGTCAGTAACATGTATTTTTAATATTGTTTGAGTACTGCCTCTAAAGTACTGCTGGCAATATCAAGCTTTTCCACTTGATCTTCAGGCAATGTAATAGAAGATGAAGTAAGCCCTAGAAATATTTATAGATGGATTCTAAATCCATTCTTGTCAGCCTTGCTAGGTGGATCAGGGTGGGAAATCAACTCCACAGGAAGCTAAACATACTTTTTAATTAAGATTGGCAAGTTATAGCAGAATCTTGTAAGATTGATTGTGCTCTACCTCATTTTCCTTCTCTTTATAATGTAATGAATTAAAGGTATCTGCCTGAATCATTTTCAAATGCAGTATTAGTCTTATGAACTTAAAAATGGTTTCAGCCCCTTTTGCCTAGAAGTAAATTCTCTGGATATTTTGACAAGTTTCTCTTCCTTCCTCTTCACACAGTTTTATGAGCTTTTGACTTAGCTTTTAATGCATATCTCACAGTTATTGATTTACAAAGATGCTTCCTGTGAGTTGGCAGAAACATACATGCATACAATTACTCCCCCAGATAAGTGATCATTGGATCCATTTTTTTCTGCACTTTCTCTAACTGTTCAAATACAACATAATTTGTTCTCAGTCTTAAATTTATGGCACTTAGCAATCTTATCAAAATATCTGGTCTTTTTTATGTAACGTTTGCCCAATAAGTATCCCTCATGCTCTTAAATTGGATGAATATAGTGCCTTAATCATGAGGTAAAGTGTTTCTTGCCTGGGTTCTTACTAGCGCTCCTTTTTCAAATTAATTTGGGTGGCTGGTACTCCATTAAGATTTCATTAAGCCTTGGGTTGCCCCTGACCCTCTCGCGCTTTGTTATCATCTGCATAGCTTCTTTTAGGTTGAAGTTCTTTGGGATATCTACATTCACCATGTCTGACCTGGATAGTTTCATTTCTGGAAAGTCATAGAAATTTAAAGTCATAACTGTCTCATTCAGCTACTTTATGCAGGCTTCAGCTGCTTTGTGTAGTTCCCCATTCTTTGGTAGAAGCAAACTTTCTTACAATTTAATTTTGTCTTGAGGAGAAGTGTCATAACAGTGGAAGGTTTCAAAATACATTTCGCTTTTCTGCCCCATGGCAGAAAGGAGAGCACTAGAAGAGTGTTTTATTGGGCCTAAGAAATGTGCTTTCTCTGTTGTGATACCTGTTCCTTCCACACACATACCCCATAGTATCCTCCTAAACATCTCTACACTTCTACCACATGATGTTCTAAAAATCTTTGAAAACCTGGCTGAGGGACAGAGTGACAGATGGGTTGGATGTGGTTTTTGTTTTGATTTGGTTTCTGTTGTCTTCTGAATGTCTATGATTTGTTTCTTAATTTGTTTTGTTCATCCAGGGTAATTTGGAGTCAGATGATTTTCAAATTAAATAATAAACAAAGCTGGATTTTTCCTTTTGCATTCAGTCTGGTATCAGTGTTGCAGCAAGAGAAACTCTGCTTCCATTCAGGCCATCAATAAGTCTGCTAAATTAGCAAACCTTTGGAGTGGAAAATGTTTATCCTACTAAATTTCAAAACTGCAGACCTTCAGGTTTCATAAGGGAATTCTGCTACAAATTCTGCTTTAGATGCCTGATACCATGTTTTTTTTCTTTGTAAGGTGGCCTTAGATTATCATTTGAACAATGAGAATGCAATTTTTTACTGGAAGAATAATGAAATATCCACAGTGGAAGATAGGATTATAAAATTGATGGAGTTTATGAGAAAGGAAAAACTGACCAGTATGGTTAGGGAAAAAAATATCTGTTTTTCTTTAATTTTAATATTTTTATTATGTGGAGAAAAATCTAATAATAATAATAAGGAATGTAGTTTATAATAATATTAAATAATTCTGTTTGTATTATTTTTAGAAATATTTTTTCTGATTTTATTGCTTTTAATGTTGTAAGCTATCTAGAATCCTTTTGAAGCAAGATGAGTGGCAAACAAATTTAATAAACAAATAAATAACAGTTGATACACCCTATTTTGCCATAGGCAGAATGCTGGCATATGATGCTATACTTATTTGCAGCATACAGAAGAATGCTTCTATACAAGTGATTTCTACAAGTGTGTAAATCAATAAACATTCAAAACACGCTAGACCACAAGTATTGGCTATAGGGATGTCCTTCCATCTCCCATTTCCTGTATAGCCTTCCTCCCTTACCTGCTACCACCAATAATTAATTACTATTTAGGCTTCCAATAGCTCCCTGAACTGAGAATTGCTTCAGAGATCAGGCATGTAAAGGGTAGTAAGTCCAATGGGGGGGGGGGGACATTTTCATGCTTGTCAAAGTGGATTGAGTCTGAAAGACAATATTCAGGGCCTGGCGGGGAGTATGTGATGGACCCCTTTTGGAATCATCTGAGTATGCCACTGACAAATGTCAGATTGTATCCTGTGTCAAAATAAGAGTGAAAATACTGTTATATGTACTGTTAAGAATGACTTACAGTTGCTTCTGATCTTGCTTGGGAATCAAATGAATGCATAATAAAAAGAGAAAGAAAAGAAGAAAG
>JAEANM010022451.1:0-11600 GCA_017656035.1 Myanophis thanlyinensis
ATAAATAAATAAATAAATAAAACCACCATCTTCATTTGGATATGGCTTCATCAGTCTCAATTTCATCCCAAATCAGGGCAGGACATAAAAGAATGTTGCCCTCCTTGCCAGCAGAAAATCCTTCTTCCCTTATTTTGGCCCACCTTCCCATGTAACAAATATATTGATTTCCAAGCAGATTTTATTTTCTCTGTCCAGCCAGTTCCCATCCTCCATTCTATTCCTTTCGTTAAGGGAAGAACAAATGCAAGATTTCTGCAATCCAGCCACCTGGATTTCCTTTACTAGCTGGAATCAGAGACATTCAAGATATCCTACATCTTCTCAGTGCTGGGGAAATGTGTCATGCTGAGAAAATGGTGCTGGGGAAGCGAACACATTTACCCAAAGGACATTTATGACAGTCTGCCTCAATAGACCTCATAAGCCTGTCTCCTCCATGACACCATGATATATTAAGAGATTGTTCTTCACTCCTGTCCCTCACTGCTTAATCTGATTCAAGTTTCTACCGATTCGTCTCTCAGGTGGAATCCACAGTGACAGATCCAATGGAGCGGCACTTCTGAATAGACTTAAAAAGGAATTCACTTTGGGGCTGACAAATGCTGCCTTGTCTCCCAAGCCAAGATTAAAAGGAAGTGACAGTTTAGCAAAATAATAATGATGATGATAGTAGGGGTGATGAAGAATATCATATATAATGAATCATATTGTATATTCACATAATACATACGATGGCATATCAATATATAATGAATTTATACATAATGAATTGTTCTAATGAATACTATAATCATGAAAAAGTAGTTGAAAATTAGCAGGTTAAAATGTGATGGGATTTCTGAATAGAAACTGATATAGTCTTGGCTCACCACACACCAGATTTCACTGTAGTTTTTTTTTTTAAAGTGTGCATAATTGATGTGGCACCATGAGGAAATAGTAGAACAGAAGACAGAGAATTGGTGATGATCATAAAGTATCAAAATCTGAAAATTGAAGTTGAAAGATTGTGGCATAAACAAGCTGAGGTGGTCCAAAATATCTTGGATGGCACTTAGAAAATCTGCACGTTGACAAAATTTCCATCTGTTAATTACAAAAGACTTGGATATGCACATATACTACACAGCTACATTACAAATTTTGGGAAGAGCTCAATGTATATGAAGGCCAACACCAGCTAAAGAACTGAAAATTGTGATTTTATATTGTTGTGTACATAATAATGATGTAGGAAAGAGTTTTGGATTAGAACCTTTTGAATTCATGATCAGTGAGAAGTGAAACGGTGGCCTCTATGTCTGACAGTTGTATTTCTTTTATCCTTATTTAGAGGAAACCTAAAAAAAAAATAGATTTCCAGATCTTGTTTCAGGCTTATAGCAAGCTTTTTTTCCTCATTAAATGTTTGTCACTATCAATTTTGGTCAGGATTTTCCAAATTAATGGTCAATATTTTCCTACCAAAGGGCTCCTGGGGTTATAAAATTCAAGTCAAAGGTTATTGTGACCTGAAAACCAACACAGACAAAAAAGAAATCAGAGCACCTGAATATCTAAAAATTAAGATACAAGTCATTAGAATGTGATGAAGTCATCTGCTGCATTCTAAAAGCTAAATAAGAAAATGGATGACATTAACAGATTGTGGAATATTCAGCAGAATGATCAAAAGCACCAAGCTAAATACCAGGAGACCATGAGTTCCTGCCTTCAGCATAGAAACCACCTGAATGACTTTGGGCCAGTCTCTTTCTCTCTACCCCAGGAAGGCAGCAATGGCAAAACAATTCTCAGTTCTTGCCAAGGAAACTGAAGGGAGCCATCCGTCTTGTCACCAGGAATCATGACTGACTTGAAGGCATAAAACAAAATATAAATAATTCTAGCTGCCTGAAAGAAAGGCTACATTAAAATCTCTCTGGTCTGGAGTCATTGTTAAAGAAGGAAAAAATTATCTTGTGCCATAAATCTGAATAAAGCAGACAGTGTGCTAAGTAGAATGTGAGTGATTATTTCAGTGTCCTCCTTGCCACAGGAGTGCATGTAATGTTGGCATTGCAACCTATCTGCCCAGCAATTACATAGATGGATTAATATGAGTCCTTGTAAAGAACCAAATAACACTTGAGTTATCACATTTGCCTTTTCCAGCAGCTCTCTGGTTTAGAAATCTCTAGTGGTAACTGGAAGTGACCTGGGGAGACAGGAGAGGCACAGCCTAGCAATGGTGTGATAAATGAAATGTGAGTCTGAAGGATGGATGGAGATGTAGAAACCATATCAGGATGCACCCTTTTTATTTTTGGTGGAGAATAGAAGAAAGGGATGGGAGATACTTTTGAAAGATTGATGGTAGCCAAAAGTAGGCAACTATGGCTCCTTTATGACCTGTGCACTTCAACTCCAGAATTCCTGAGTCAGTTGTGCTCAGGAACTTGAAGTCCACATGTTGTAAAGGGATCATAGTTGCCTACCCCTGATGTTAGCTCTTTGAGGTAATCAGACAAGAAAAAAAATGACACTAAATACTGTTGTGTGGGTGGAAGAATGAGGAGACACAGATCAACAGTAAAGCAACAAGTCTTTATTGAAGCTCTAATCAATTAACAAAGGCTGCAGGCAGGCAGATCCCTTTTATAGGGAAAAACTGCCTGCCTGACAGCCAATTAAATCAGGGTGCTTTCCTGCGCTGGGAAAGCATTGGATTATTCAACAGTTCTGCGCATGCGCGGATACACCAAATACTACCTCTATCTTTATTGTAAGACTACATTAACAGAATCTTGCAAGCCTGAAACTCCTCCTCCCATTCCCTAATCTATCTGCCCATTGAAAGAGGTATCCATTCCCAAGAAGGCGTTCTACGATTCCTTTAGAGATGGCAATTGTCAGTTTTCAGGAAAGAAGCTCACAAGTTGTCAATTTTTCTGCTGGCTTCAAATGTAGTGCAGAAACATTATCTCCAGTGTTTTTTTCCCATGCTAGTTATGATTCAGGTTAATGAAAGAGAAAATACTTTCGGAATTTCTTTCAAAGGAGAAGAGAATTTTGGAGAAGTTCTCAAAGATAGAGGGTGAGATTACTGCCCTCTTTTAAGCAATGAGGTGGCCAAGGGCTTAGTGTGTGCATGTGTGAAAGTTTTGTCTTTTATCTTCCTAGTGATCTGCAATTCCCCCAGCTTCCCATGGTTTAATTATATCCCAAGGGAAGACATCTATGAGCCTTTATAGTGCAAATCTTAGAGAGAGGATACAGTATGGGCAACTGTTGGGAGGAAGGGCAAATATTGAAACCTGTACTTAGACTTAGCAATGCAAGTTCCCCACCTTCAATTTGTCACTCACAACATTGCACACCCAAGTGTAAGGGATAGCTCTTTCACTGTGACCACCCAAGGTATATTTTGTAGTTCTGGTGAAATTATGGCTTGCTGTGAGCATCCCGCGGAAGGTATTCCTGCCTTTGAGAAATGGTCAGAGCAACCATCCATCTCAATTTGTAAGCACTTGTGGTAATGGCCTTGGGATCAGGAGGAAGAACGGCAACCTAGACAACAATCTGGTCAACAAAACTTGAGTTCAAAGGAGGAAAGGCATGAATGTATTTTAGAAAGGACCTCCCTTGTTTTGGGAAGGGTTGTTTATTTATTTCATATAACAGAAGGTAGCATTAAGCGTTGTTTTTATTTTCGGTGTTCATGCTGCTGTTTCTTGCCAGGAGATCCTTGTGAGGTCCAGCAGTTGAATATGTAGTAGACTATTGGGGTGCACCACAAGGAGGCCAGTCTACATCGCACCCCTTAGGGAGTATAAAGTGAAGGAAAGGAGGGCTTAACAGCCATTTCAAAGCTGAGAAAGGAAACCTTCCAAGGCTTTGCGGCTTAGTGAGTTCATTTTTAAGTCAGACTCACAGGATTCTCCTCTGTGCCCTGACTTCTGACCTCCAATAATCACATTTTAGAATAAGAAATGGGATGATTTAAATGGCAAAAGGATTTTGAATCTCTGTGTATGTCGGCTTCTCATTTCACGTTAGATGAATTCCAGCTGACCCATTAAAATATAAATCACCTGGATGGTTAGAAGAGATGATACACCCACCTTCAAGGTGAAAGGAATTGAAAAATTGCCAGCTAAAGGATGCTTAGTTAAATGTTCTCCTTTGCCAGCAAGTCTGCAGTCGGGGTAGAATTGGCCTATATGTACGTTTGCCTTGTTGCAAACTGAAGTTAAAAAAAGAAAAAGAAAAAAATCCCTCTGGCCTTCTGTTTCCAAATCTGGGCCTCTCTTCTGAAAGGCTTCTCAGTGTTGCCAATTAAGTCTCCCAGAGGAGTTGGCACTGTGAACATTATTGATTAGGGACTTAATTGCTTATCACCAGCATCTCTTCCTCCCTCCCTCTCTCTCTCTCCCTCCAGTGAAATGAACTCCAAGGAAATCCATCGGAAGGGAGACGGATGAAACGGAGGCTGGCTGTTCCACAGGGATCATGTTTGACAACTGTTTTTTAAGCGGAGCGGGCTTTGTGATCATGTTGTCTTTTAGAACCTTTGTTGCAAATGATTTGTTGAAAAGCTTCCAAGCAAACCTGCCTGCCAAAAGCCGGCTTCTCATTTCAAGCAGTTTGGAAATGGATTGGCCTATTCCTTGCTTGATCGTTCAAATTATGGCAAATGTATGTCACTACCCCAATGGCAGATGTTGGGGTTCTCCTGGGGAAAGGCTTTGACTTGTTGGAAAATGTTGGCAACTTCATTTGGCAACCAGTGGAGACAACATCCTTCTGCATGATTTAGTAATCTTCTTCCAAGAACCTGGGGGTGATTTTCTTCTTCCTGTTCTTCTCACAATAAAACCCAAAGCTGAAAGAAGAATGGATGATGGAGCTTCATGGTTGTGTAGCAATCTAAAATCAGGTTTTCCCCGATTTTTCCCAAATATTTTAGCTCAGTGATAGGCAACTTTGTGCTTTATGGATGTTTTGGGCTTTACATTCCTCTGAAGATTTATAAATGTCACAGCCCAAATTGTAGCAGATCCCCAGTTGCTATCACTGTTTGTACAAATAGTCCTCAACTTACAACAGTTCATGTAATGACCATTTGAAGTTACAAGGGCATTGAAAAAAGTGACTTATGAACATTTTTCACACTTACACCATTGCAGCATCCCCATGGTCATGTGATAAAAATTCGGATGCTTGTCAACTGACTCATACTTATGACGATTGCAGTATGCTGGAGTTATGTGATCCTCTTCTGACAAGCAAAGTCAATGGGGAAACAAGTTTCACTTCACAGTTATGTTACTAACTTAACAACTGCAGCCATTCGCTTAACAATTGTGGCAAGAAAAGTTGTAAAACAGGGTAAAATTCACTTAATAACAGTCTCACATAGCAATAGAAATGTTGGGCTCAATTGTGGTGGTAAATTGACAACCATCTACCGTATATGGAAAACGTAGTATTCCTCACACTTCTCTTTTTCTTGGCACATGCCCAAAGTAATTCATCATCTCAAAGAAAAAAATATGGCAAAATTATCCCATTCACAAAGAGAGTGGAGAATTTCCAGGAAGCCATTTGTACACTGCTCAGCTTTTGTAATCCCATTATTGTGAAAGGATGGTTAAGAGGTCACATTTAGTCATGGTTTGTTAAGTATATTTACAAAGGCACAATTAACACAGTCAACACTATATGTATATATTTAAAAAACGGGATTTTAAAATTTAAAAAGGAAAAGGGTAAGGGAAGAAAAAGTGTGTTGATATTTTTTTAAAAAAATCATTTAACGATATTCTTTATTTCTTCATATACACTTCATATATTGTTTACAAAATTCAATAGGATGCCTGAACTTGCAAATGATGCTAGGTTTTATTAAAAGAAGTTCTCAGCATCAGTATAATATTCAGTGTAGCTTTCCTGAAAATATAGTGAGTACAAAGGGAGCAGGATCCTCAGTGCCCTTTCCCTTAAACATTTATGTTTTCTGTGATCTTTCATTCCTAGCCCTTCTAGGGATGAGTTTGTTTTCCAATTGTTTCAGTGCAGTATCTGCTCAGAAATTGATCAAAACTGTCCTTGTGATAGATGGATAACTTGCCTAATGAAACTAGATGAATTCCAAAGCAACAAAAGACTTTTTTTGGACTGGAGGACTAGTTTGCAGAAAACCATCAAGAACTTCTCGGGAAACATTTGTTGCAAAGAGCTGAACTAACTAAACCTTCCTTGAATTCAGTAAAATATTTAGTGAATATTTCATAGGTAATTTGATGGCATTCTGTCAGGAGTGCAGCTGTCATCAAAGACAGGAAGGATATGGAGCTTGTCACCATGGCATCATAGATGTCACCTGGCTATCATCCTGCCAGTGCAGTATCCATTAGACCAAGGGTGTCCAACCTTGATAACTTTAAAATTTGCAGACTTCAACTTCCAGAATTTGCCAGTCAGACATGGTGGGGAATTGAAATCTTGGCAGCTTTCAGATGTGTGGACTTCAACTCCCAGATTTCTGGGAGTTGAAATCCACACTTCCAAAAGTTGCCAAAAGTGTGAAACCCTGTATTACAGTATCTCTGACAGATAACAATCCAGTCTCAATTCGAAGAGAACCCACTATATCTCCTAGATGACATCTCAAGGAAGCACCTTCTGATATTGAGCTTGAAGCTCCTTCCTTGCAATTTTAAACCATTTGTTCTGGTCCTGCTCTCTGGGGAAGTTGATAATAATCCTAAATGACAGCCCATCAACAATTGGAAGCAAGCTATCATATCTCCTCTCAATTGACTATTCAGTGAGTTAAATATGGACACATTTTTAACCATTTTTTGGCTCAGATAAAGAATAGAATAGAATAGAATAGAATAGAATTCCTTATTGGCCAAGTGTGACTGGACACACAAGGAATTTGTCCTCGGTGCATATGCTATCATTGTACATTAAAGGAAATGGTATATACGGTCACAAGATACAACACTTAATGATAGTCATATGGTACAAATAAGCAGTCAAATCATACTAGGAGACAATAATCAATATAAATCATAAGGATACAAGCAACAAGTTATAGTCATAAGTGGGAGGAGATAAGTAATAGGAACAATGACAAGAATAATAGTAATACAGACTTAATAAATAGTTTGACAGTGTTGAGGGAATTATTTGTTTAGCAGAGTGATGGCATTCGGGGAAAAATGTTCTTGTGTCTAGTTGTTCTTGTGTGCAGTGCCCTATAGCGTCATTTTGAGGGTAGGAATTGAAACAATCGGTGTCCAGGATGTGACTGGTCCTTAAATATTTTCCCAGCCCTTTTATTGACTCTTGCAGTATCCAGGTCCTCAATGGAAGACAGGTTGGTAGTCATTGTTTTTTCTGCAGTTCTGATTATCCTCTGAAGTCTGTGTCTGTCTTGTTGGGTTGCAGAACCAAACCAGACAGTTATAGAGGTGCAGATGACCACCTCAATAATTCATCTATAATTCTTTGGTCAAAAAGCAAGATGGTGGCCATAGCAGTGCAATCAAAGCTCCATCTGTTTATATGCACAGCCCAAGTAGAAAACAGGCAGAGATTCAATCACATTTTCAAGGCTACCATCTTTTTTTTAAACCATAACTTATGGGCATCCCATAGAAAGAAAGGGTGTGTATCTGTGTGCATGTGTGTAGAGAGTATCAAGACTATTAATTTATTAATTAATTTACTTATGATATTTAGAGACTGCCCATTTCTCTCCCCCCTTAGATCCACTCTGAATGGAGACGTTTGAATTTTCTTTGGTATTATCTTATAATTATCTCTGAAGCAGAAGCACGCTGTCCAATTTGCAGTTGTTTATCAATCAGCAAAGGCCCTTTTAGCCAAACAAATTAATTTAGTGGCCTCATTGAAACGCCACACCCAGAAGACGACTCTTAGTTAAAAGGCCAGTCCTTCAAAGCCCTTTGACAATGAATCATTCACAAGTAGAAATTTGTGCTTTGGTGATAATTAGGACACGATGTAAAAATGTAAAAATGCCTTGGGTGAAATTCACGATGACGCTTACAACCGTTTGCAAATGTAGCTGCTAGACAGTCGCTAGATGACTTATTAATGGGAGGACAAAGATATGGGAAAAGGAAAACAATGGAGAATGCTTCCCTGCTAATGGTACCAACATAGGTATCAAGAGGCTAAAATCAATTGAAGTCTGAAATAAAAAATAATGTTGGTAATCTCATTTTATTTTCCTGAAGGATTCATGTTCATCAGTCAAAAATTAGGAGGTATCTGGTAGCACCATTTCAGAATAACACACTTATTAAAAGATACAGACAGGACCACAACTGAGCCTCACATTTCTGTTGTTAAGAGAGAGATTTGTTGAGTGGGTTTTTCCCCCTTTTGCAACCTTTCTTGCCACTGTTGTTAAGTGAATCACTGCAGTTGTTAAATTAGCAATCCAGGTTTTCAGGAAATCTGGCTTCCCCGTGGACTTTGCTTGTCAGGAGGTTGCAAAAGGGGATCATGTGACCTTGGGACACAGCAACCGACATAAATATGAACTGGTTGCCAACCAGCTGAATTTTGATAATGTGGTCATGGGGATGCTGCAAAGGTCAATAACTCTGAAAAACTTTTTTCAGTGTCGTCATAACTTTGAACAGTCATTGAAACAAAGTGTCGTAAATGAAGGGCCCTACCTCTATAAACTTTTGTGAAGCTACTTCATCTGATGTATGAGGTGCCTAAGACTTCTTATGCCCCGGTTTCTTCTTTGAAAGTAGCATCCTGACGGGCAACATCACCACGTGGTTCGGGAATAGCACCATACAGGACAGACAAGCTCTACAAAGGGTGGTGTGCATAGCAGAGCGCATCATCCACACCAAGCTCCCTGAACTGCACTCCATCTACGACAAAAGATGCCAAAACACAGCCAAGAAAATAATGATGGATTCCAGCCACCCCAACAACAGACTGTTCACCATGATGCGGTCAGGAAGGCACCTCCGCTCCCTGAAAGCCAACACAGAGAGACTAAGGAGAAGCTACTTCCCACAGGCAATACGGACCCTAAATCAAACCACAACAAACCCAGGACTATAATAATTTCTAAACTACCTCTTAAATAATCTCCCTCTCTTAACCACTCCATAATCTCCCTCCCTGTCTATACTACCCCCTTTGCCTACTACCTTGCGAGCGATCGAATACACATTTCACTGCATTTCGTACTATGTATGTATATGTATGTGATGAATAAATTTGATTTGATTTGATTTGATATTCAGGCTTTGGCAAACGGAATGACCTAAATACACAAGCAGTAATGCATAAGCAGTTTTATATTATTTTGCCTGGCATGGCAACGCCGAATGAAATCGTCCTCTTTTAAGTTTTTTTTTTAAAAAATGCACACAAATCCGGGTGCCTTATTTTATTTTTTCTTTACGAAAAGAAACATTTTTTTTTTTCTAGTGCAATTGCCAATAGCAGCCATGTGTATTTGCGAAACAAATGCATGCAAATATTTTGTTTCTACATCCGTGTGTTTTCTCGTTACGGGGGGGAAAAAATGGTAGCTGGCAATTCGTGTGGGTTTGCGTTGCAGGAGGATAGGAGCACAATTCAAGTCTTCATTTTTCATTTCTCCTTACAATATGTGGGTCTCCTTTTCAGTAAGCCCAGAGAGATATTTGCTGGCCAACAGACTGCAGCTTTTTCAAGCGTGACCTGCAACATTAGAGAATAATAGAGTTGGAAGGGACCCTGAAATCTTCTAGCCCAACCCTCAGCTCAGGCAGGAAGTCCTATACCTGTAATGGCGAACCTATGCCACGGGTGCCACAGGTGGCACGCAGAGCTATCTTGCTGAGCACATAAACTGTCAGCCAACTTACCTCCAGCTGAGCATGCACATGTGATTGCACATGCATGCATGCCCAATTGCAGAGACCCAGCTGGTCTTCGGTCCTCCACTGTGCATGTATGCAATTGCAGCAGGAAATCCAGCTGGTCTTTGGAGCTCTCCTGTGCATGCACCTGCAATTGCTCATGTGTGCATGAGTGCCTGTGTGCAGCACCGATGCATTTTGTGTGCAAAGGCTGCATGCATGTACAGATGGTGCAGTTGCCCATGCAGCGCACATGGAGGAGCCACACACGTGCGGATGGCACGCGCAAAGCATGTACTTTTCGGCACTCAGTAAGTAAAAGGTTTGCCACCACTGCCCTATGCCATTTCAGACAAATGGTTGTCCAATCTCTTCTTAAAAACTTCCAGTGTTGGAGCATTCACAACTTCTGGAGGCAAGTTAATTGTTCTAACTCTCAGGAAAATTCTCCTTAGTTCTAGGTTGCTTCTCTCCTCGATTAGTTTCCATCCATTGCTTCTTGTCCTGCCTTCAGGTGCTTTGGAAAATAGGTTGACCCCGTCTTCTTTGGGCAGCCCTTCGAGAATTGGAAAACTGATATTATGTCACCCCAGTCCTATTTTTCACTAGATTCCTGCAACCATTCTTCATATGTTTTAGCCTCCAGCCCTCTTATCATCTTCTTTGCTCTTCACATTTGTGATTCTATTCACTTTCTATCCAGCTACCTAAGGCCCAACATTTACTTCCATAAAATATCACAGGAAAAAACGTTGCCGGCACAATTTTGACTTTTGTAGCTATAAATGTATCGTGTATCTCAATTTCTGTTCCAAGACTTTCATTGCTAATCTACCAAATTCTAATCTACAGTTTATTTAATTATTTGTCACATTTTAATCCTGCCACAATCACAGTTGCTTGATTACAATTTATTCCTTTTATTTTACACATTATATAACATTGCTTACCCGAAAGGGAAAACCATGATACTGTAAATATACATGTAAGTATATCTGTAAAATTAATAATTTCACCCATTAACAGGCATTCATTTCTCAAATGTCTTTTCTGTCTTTTCTTAACATGAGTAGGATCCAAAAAGCTGCCAATTAGGCTGGTACACAGAATTTAATATTCTTTTATGTAAATAGGCTGGTGAAATGCTCGACTGGGTAATAATGTCCAGATGTCTCTATAGCCAGGGGCTGATGAATATCAAGGCAGGTTGGCTCGAAACGGCAAAGTGCCAGCTGGCTGGACTGGTTACTGCTAACTGTAGCGTAAGGAGAAAGCTGGTTTTGTTCCATATTCGCTGTTTCTGCTGGCAGCCAAATGAGAAAGCAATGACTCCAAAGTCCTCACTCTACAATTTGAAGTTATAGCAAGTGTTAAATAAGTTGATTTAAACTAGATTTTAACATCTCTCTATCTATCTATCTATCATTCATCATTTATCTCTCATCTGTCTATATCTATCTCTCATCTATGTATCAGTTATCTCTTGTTTATCTGTCTGTCTAAATATCCATCTATCTTGGTTGACTCAGTTTGAATAAGGTTAACTCAGCTTTCCATCCTTCTGAGATTGGTAAAATAAGGACCCAGATTGTTGGGGGCAATATGATGACATTGTAAACCACTTAGAGAGGGCTATAAAGTACTGTGAAGCAGTATATAAATTTAAGTGTTATTGCTATCTATCTATCTATCTATCTA
>JAEANM010022453.1:0-11600 GCA_017656035.1 Myanophis thanlyinensis
AAATGTTTTCCAAATTTATTAATTTAATAATGCAGTAATAAACTCTCATTCAGTTTCAGTGGGAACAGTGTTGTTGGGCTCTCCATTCCCTGAACTGGGTCTTCCTCGAAACTGCAGGGTTCCTGCTAGTAACTAGTTTGGTGGGCCGGATTAAAAAGCCCAATGGGCCGGATGTGGCCCATGGGCTGTACTTTGCCCATGTCTGGTCATAGACACAGACTGTATCAAGAGATGCTGGACTATTCTTTTCTGGAGCTATTAGGGATACTGTAGTAGTAGATTTCCAAACTGATTAGATCAGAAGAAATTGGATTAGATGATTTTCAAAGTTCTTTCTAACCTTGCAATTTGTGATACGCTGATATTACATGAACAGCACTGAATTCCCAGAAGCACCTTTAAAGTGGCTAGAGATTTTCAAGTTTTACCTTAATTTGGAATAACTCCTTGTCTTATCCAATTTGAACATGGAAAGTGCAGAATGACTTGGAAAAGAGTGTTTCTGAGGTGCTATTAATGGAAGTTTGTGTTTGTAGCCTTACACCCATGTAGAAATATAGATTGCTTTGAATGGCCAGTTAAGCCTCCAAAGTCCAAGGTGTTAATTTAAAAATGATTACCCATCCTCTGTGTTAGAAGAAAAATACCTATACAAAGAAGTGTTTAAAATTGTTAGGGATACACTGAAGATACATTAATGGTGCGATGTCACACATAAACCCTCTTCAGGCATTTAAAATTGAAGAATATTGTGAGTCCTGACACATCAGCTTGGGAAGGGGAACATAGGAATTAGAATCTTTCTTCCTCCCCCACCCAAAAAAAAACAATGTAGGCAGAGAGAAAAGTGAGTGTGTGAAATTGATTGCCATGACGCCTAAAGATGACAGTTTTTAAAAGAAAAACCTCAGGATCACCCTTTCTGATTTTATATGAGGGGAAGTGAGATGTGTGTGTGTATGCATGTTTTTTTAATTTTTTAAAAAGAATTCTTATACGTAGACAATGAAAACAATCATTCTCATGATAAATTATCCATCCATCCTCCAATATTCTTATGAAATTTTGGTGATTGATTGATTGAGTCTGACCTGTCTAAGGTACTCTGTATATCTTCTTTCCATGAGGTTTTACTTTTGGATTCAGACGTTTTCAAGTTCTAGAAAGTTTTAGGGACTGATTAATAAGATTTTGTTTTACTTTTATTGTTCTAAGTATATATTATTTGCTTTTATGAATTCTGTCAAAAAGTAAAACTAGAAAAAGACATGCGAGGCTGAAAAAATATTACTATTGCTTTAAGGGATCCACTCAGTAGCAATATCTTTTCAGGATCAAAAAGAAGAAAAAAATCTACAAGGAACCAACAAGAGCTGTGCTTGTTCAAGGTGTATAGCAATTCCTCTGAATCATTTTTGAAGATTTCAGAGTCTTAATGTCTGCATATTTGCCATCACACAAACAATGTTTAAAGGATCATCTCTGAAGCTCTACAAATGGATCCTACTGAAAATCCCAATTCAGCTCTGACATCTCATATTGGAAGGACTCAGAAAATTGTTACTAATTAATATTCACTTTAGATATTGGACTAGAAACAGTTCAGAATTCAAAAATGCAGAAAAAAGATACGTTTTATAATATATATTTTAAAGTTAATAATGCATGTATATATTCTTAACACATTTGTTTTTAACATTTTATTTAATATTGATGTCAAAAAACAATAAAAATTTAAGGCCAGTTGAATTATATGAGAGTCACAGTAATTGCTTTATGATGATATAGCTAATATAATTCAACTTGTATATTAAATATAGACTCCTTTTACGTTAGCACCAGAAAAAATATATGTTTATGCAGGATGTTGGTCAAAATAAAGCCTGAATTGAAGTAACAATATTTATTAGTATGAATTATTTTTGCCTACCTGATAAAATGTGTCCTGAAAATTTTATACATGCTGAAGAAAGTATTGCAGATTTTTGGTTGGAGCACAATTAGGTTTGATGTGTTCAAATACTTCTGAAGGTTTGTGGGGTTCATTTGGTATATTACATGTGTTGTCCTTGTCTGTTATTTACTTAGATGAGCAGCACTGGAACCAGCCCAATGTCAGCTGTTCCATCTACCAGTGGAAGAGGGACTGGGAGATCAACAAACTTTATTCTAGAATTGCAAAGTATGATGTGAGTATAATTCTGTTTCTACATCTCACAATATTTATGGCCAGGCATAGTCAGTAAAGGAAAGGTTTGATTAATAATGTATTAATGATCTTACGTTGTAAAGGGTAAAATGTGTTCCAAGATTGAATAAAGTAGTAAGGGTATCCCTTGACTTTGAATGATAAATAAGGTAATAAATATCAAATGCTATGCATATTTTATAATAGCATTACAATTTTCTACTTTTGTTTATGCTTAATAATAAAACAATTGTGTTTATAGTAAAGTTAGTTAGCATGTGTAGATAATTTAGATTTTTTTCTCTCCTGACAATAAGAATATTAGGGATGATGATTTACAGTGAATTAATCTATTTCTCCTTTGTAATGAAACCACAAAATTGTTTTTATTTTATTGTTTATATAGTAGCCCATGATATGGTTTCATACAGTTATAGATTACATATTTCATTCCATATTTAAAGTGTGATTAGTTGTCTTCTATAATGGACCAAATTGCAAATCTCAATTTAGAAGAAGGAATCCTATTAGAAAAAGGCATTTTAATACATGCCATTTTCTCTTATGTACATCTAGGATGAATACATGTAAGGGAAGTGAAATGGATATTTATGGATCATTGTTTCTTATTTATTGACCAATTTATTTTCACTTTATGATAGAAGTGATATGTTTCTATTAGACCTCCAGAGGGAGTGTTATTATAAATATGGTGCTTAATTCTTTGATGGCAAGGATTGGCTATCCAAATTGCAATTGCACTATGTAGGTTTAATTTATTTTAACAATGAGATGATATATTTAGAATAATTCTTGTGATTACCCCTCAAAAGATAGCTTCAGATATTTTAAGCTAGGATAAAAACATTTTTATAGATGAAGAACTTCACGCTTTTATTTTTAGATGTAAAATGAGTAACTGAGATTGATTGATTGATCTGTATATTTCTTGGCCTCTCTCAGTTTGTATGTCCCTGGTAGTTATTTTAGGCTTTATTTTATAAAGAAAAGCAGAACTAGAAGTTGTAAGATAGTGAATTTGAATGGTTTATTAGTGGGCTAAGGAAAATAGTTCGGATGGATGTGAGAAGTTTTTAGTGCTTGGCATTTGCTATCCTGAGATACGTATTCTTGTCTTTAAAGTTTAGTTTCTTTCCTAAATACTGGTATACCTCCAGGGAAAAAAATGGTAAATTTCTCAACTTTGAGATCCTAGTAACTATATAGTAATTATATATAATATAGTAACTATATAGTAACTATATATTATAACTATATGTAAGTATAGTTAACTATAAGTAACTTTGAGAGAGTATTATTAGAAATATATTCCATTTTAAGGTTCTGAAGGAACAATGATACATTTTATATTTATCTACATGAATTAGAGATACAGTACAAGTCCAGTAGAAGTGTTTCTTGATGACAATTGAACCCAAAATTTCTATTGGTACTTAAGTGAATTTTGCTCCAGTTTAGCAACTTTTTTACCACTATTAAGTAAATTGCTACAGTTGTTAACTAAATCATGCAGTTGTTAATCAAACCTGGCTTCTGCCATTAATTTTGCTTGTCAGAACTGGATGGGAAGGTCAGAATGATGATCACATGACTCCACGACAGTGCAACGGTCATAAATATATGCGTTGCAAAGCACCTGAATTTTGATCATGTGACCATGGGCAACAGAGATTTAAAAAAAAAAAAGGAAAAAAAGAGGGGAAGACCAAAGAACATGAGGCAGACCTCAGAAGAAGGTGGAGAGACAACATCAAAGACAAACTACAACAGCATCAAATAATGATAGCTGAGGCCCCCAGAAGTAAACAACCAGAACTTTGTATCTCCTTTGACAGCTGAAATGATAAAACAGGAAGTAAAGAAAAAGAAAACTGATCATAAGTCTTTTTTTTTTCAATGCTATTGTAACTTCAAACGGTCATTAAATGGATGGTTGTAAGTCAATGACTACCTATGCTTGTGCTTCAACAGTTTGGTTGTGGGGTTCTTTGCAGAAGGAAGCTATATTTTTCTATAGAACAAGGTTTCCCTATTGCTTTTTCACAAGGCTTTGCCAATACATGCTGTGGGCCATCTCCATTCTATGGTAGTTTTATGCCTTTTAATCTGAAGCCCTGCACCACCCTGGAACAAGTCTGTAGTCATGTGAAGAAAAAGAGTTGGAATTCACAAAGTACCGCTTGATGTTCTTTGCTGGAATGTAAAGCAGTTAAAAATCAACCATCTGGATTTACCCTTAAAATATCTGTGAACTGAGTCCCCAATCTTTTATTTGGATATCATGGTAGTACATTTTGTTTTTGTTATTTTGTAACACTTTGTTTCTTTCCTCTGATCCAAAAGTAAATTTATATTTTGTTCTTAACTTTAAGTGTTACAAATTCAATAATATGTTTCGGTATTTGGACTGGGAGGAAATAAAACAGAACATTTTTTGGATTTGGAAGTCAAAGGGCATGAATATGGAAATTATGGATAAGTAGCTGAGAAGCATCGTTTTATGTAATTGCAGACATCCTGATTAATATTCACTTTGAAAATATATATCCAATTCCTGTTAATACATGAGTTCTGCAGAAATAGAAAATGTAGACATCTTCATAGTCTTTTAAGACCATGGACAGTTTTGATTTTAAAAGTTATCCATACAAATAAACCTGATTCTGAAATAATTTTATCAGCTGTTTTGCGAACTGATGGAACTGATGGAATTCTTTTAATAAATGTATTTCTTCTACTCTGTTTCTTAAAAGAAGTCTTTTTAACAGAAATAAAATTTCATGATAAAAATAGACTATGAGCAAATTTAAAATTGTTTTCCTTAGCTTCTGATTTATGGCATTGACTCCCAATTGTTCTAGGACTCTCCAGGGCTTAAACAACAACAATGGAATATATAGCACATCTTAAAGCACATTTATTTGTGTAAAAGGATATTATTCAATGAAATCTGTCTTTAAAGATTTTAAGAAATGGTTTTGTCGTAAAGAGGTAATAATTGAGTTTGCCACACAGGCTTATTGCTAGTCCATTTTAGATATGGTGCTTGATAATTACCGGTATGCTACTTAAGTCCTACAGTTAGTTTGCTAGATGTAGCAGGACTGCCTAATGACTTTAACATAAATATTTTAGAAACTTATATCTCCATGGTGGCAGTATCTTGTTAAAAGAACATCAGAAATGATAAATCAAGATCGATAGCTGTTCTTAATGACCTCAGAAGCAGCTTTGGAAAAGATCTAATGGGGACTGTGAAAAAGAGAGATCTCCCAATGATTCTTCATATCTGATATTTGCTCTATGGTGTAAAATATAAATTGAGGAATGGAAACATACAGAAAAATTCCAATTTTCCTATTGTTATGCTCATATTAATATATAATTTATGTAAAGACATGAATATATACACTGAATATATTTCCTTCATCTCCTGTAAGGAATAAAGTTACAGTACAAATTAATAATAAACATAATTAAAATTAGCAGACTGGAAATTGGAAATGTAATGGTATTGACTCCAGAGAGGCTCATTTCAATTATTTAATCTTTCCATTAAATATATGAGAAATATATTGAAGCTCATAATACATTATGAGTTTCAATATATGTACAGCTTAAAACTGGTACATTCCATATAGAGAAGAATTATTTAATACATGCACTACTTTTATATGTTGCAATAGCTCTTCAGTTAAAAGACTTAAGAAGGAAAGGCTTTTAAGCAGGAAAATGTCTATGTACTGTATATGTAGGCATTTTTGCATTTGGGGAATGAAAATAGCCTTGAGTGTATGGCCGGTACTTCAGGTGAAGGCAGTGACTAATGAGACAAAGAGAAACAGGCCAGGAAACCTCTAAGTTACTAGTATTTAACTATATTGCATACTGTTATCTGTATTAATAAACTGCATTTTGTCAGTATTATAAAATATACTGTATCAGTAGCAATTAGAAATCATTCGTATTTTGAAAATGTATTCTTCACTCAAGATAATTATTTTTTCTTTAAAGCACTTGTATACTTCGAGATCTGTATGCTGAGAAATGTCATGAAACATTAAATAAAAGACCTTTCAAAACATAGGGCTTTAGTTTCATAATCTCTCTTGGGGAATGAAACCAAAAGAGGTAATAATATCCAGAAAGAAATACTAACAACTGCCATAACAGTGTTAAATGCAAAATAATGTTCAGACATGAGGCCAAAATTATGCTTACACATTCAAATGTCACAGCAGCTGAAAGAAAAATGGAAGCTTACATTAAGTGAGAACAATGCAAGCTTATAGCAGATAGTATGGGTGTCTGTAATAAAACACTTGTATAATTTTAAATATTTTCTTATAATCTTTTGTCTTCTATGTAACTTAGTATTTTTAGTTCTGCTTTAATATGGTTCATTGATTTAATGAAAAGACTAAACTTATTTATGTTTGGTATTATACTTTGAACACGCTAGTATAATATATCATTCAAGATAATTCTTTAAGGTTCTTTTAATATCAAAAACATTAAATAAATCTACATGAAAATTCCTAAGTATTCTTTTTTGTCAGTTTTCTGTGAATGGTGGTTGGAAGGGACTTAGTTGCTCAACATTTTTAAAGTTTGATCCCATCAGTTTTCTAAGAAAGGAATGGCACATTATTTGTGGAATCCTATTGTACTTAAGTCAGATTCTGATAAAAAGTTTGACCACCTTTTATTTTTCTGGCTTCAAGTTACTGTTGACTACTGGCAATTGTCTGGCTATTTTAAGTCTCACTGGTTTTCTTGGTAAGATTTTTCTGGAAGTGTTTTGCCTGTATCTTTTTCTCTTGGGTTGAGAGACAGAGATTGGCTGAAGATTATCCAGATAGCTTGGTGTCTGAGGCAGGATTGGAACTCATAGTCACTTGATTTCTAATTTGGTGCTTTAATCATTACATCAAACTGACCGACTTTTACTTACTAAGAAAAGAGAAATTTAATTTCAGGTGATTGTATGTTTACTATAAAATATTCCAGTTATATCAAAGTTTTTGCCTTCTCAATAAAGAAAGGTGAATGCTGCATTGTGGAATGCATTTTTCCTGAAAGTGCAGAATATATTTCATCTTTAAAGTTACACAGTAGCTCAACCCTGTTCTAGCCAGTAGTGGTCTGTGTTCTAGCCTAAATATGACCCTGTGTGTTTTCCTAGTATTTTCTTACTTTATTTCAGTCTTCAAATGTGTTTATTATTATTGTCATATCCATCACTCTAGAGAGTTGATTTTGGTTGATGTTGGAAGGAAATGGTAATAATGATCTTGTCTATGAAAAGGCTGGCAGATCAAGCTGTAATTTGAGGTTACACAGGATTTCTCTATTCCATTCCATGATTGAATTTCTGAATCTAAACATTTTATTGAGTGTAAAAGTAGCTTATTTATTGTGTTGGACTTCCAGTTTGAATCTTTAAAACTTCTGTTAGGAAGTAGTTGCCATGAGTCCTCCATTCCCTAAATCAAAGATCTTATCAAACTAGATAAGGATGTTCCTATTTGCTGTACATTACATACTATTCTGAGGCAATACCCTAAGTAGTCACATTAGGGATAAGTTTTGTTAGAAAGAATACAAAGTGTTCTATCTAGTAGCTCTACATTTCATCATTCTAAGTGATTCATTTTAGCTCAGTAATTTCTTAAACAGAGAGCCGGTTTGGTGTAGTGGTTGAGCATAAGGTTAGAAACTGGGAGACTGAGTTCTAGTCATGCCTTAGGCACAAAGCCAGATGGGTGACTTTGGGCCAGTCACTGTCTCTCAGGCCTAGGAAGAAGGCAAGAGCTAACCATTTCTGAAATCTTGCCAAGAAAATTACAAGGACTATTCCAGGCATTAGGAATCAACACTGACTCAAAGGCACACACAAACAAAATCATAAAGGAGATATAAAAATTGTCCCATGTTAATAGTCCTATATTGCAGATCGGAGATGGCATAAAAAAGATGAAAATACAAGAAATTTAGTGAGCTCTTTACTTTTGCTGTTAGCCATTGCCCCTTATTAGATCTCAATTGAAAAGCACTAAGTGTCACTGCTTTCCCATATCTGAGATTGATTTATTCATATATGCCCCTTTCTTTCTGTTTGGTATTGCTGTGATTGTCCTCCTTGGTGCTTGGTAGAACAGAGATACTAGAACTACACAGGGTATACTACCTTCCCTGCATTCACTGGCTGTAGTGTAGGTTCCCCATCCTTCCTTTTTCACAAACACTAATGGAGGAAGATAAAACATTGCTGGCATTTACATCTGGTGATTGCTCTTAAAGTCTTGAAAAGTGGGAGTCAAATGAGAAGCTAAAGCAATTCCTATTCTTATTCAGCTTTGTATTCTAAACAGGCCTAGTCATCTGTAATAAGCTGCAGTAGAACGGATGTATATATAATGAGCTTCATGTGTGTCTTAATAAACAAATTATGCAAGGATCTTTTGTTCACTAGTTTAAAAGATGTGCATGAATGTGGAGCAGTATCACATATATCCCTTGCCTAAATATAAATTGAATAAACATACATTGTTTCGTTGAATAAAGCCCAATCCCAACTTTTATTTAAATATGTGTTAAGGAAGGAAGGATGCCATGATTTTCTAATAATATTAGTCTTGCCCTTGTGTTTTTGCTATTCAAAAACCATTTTTTTATCGTAATCTGAATTTCCTGCATGAACGGGGAGTCTAGTAAAAAGGAGCTCCTGATTATTTAGATTATTTTTATTTTTCTGTTTCAGTATATCCCACCTTTATTTTTTACAAATATGATGGTACATACATCCAACACATTTTTCTCCTCCTAATTTCCCCACAAGAACCAACCCTGTGAGCTGAGAGAGAATGCATTTTCAGAGCTGATTGTCTGAACCAACATTTTTATTATTACTTTCCAACTAAATTAATAAACTTTGTTCATATTAGTTTTTTCCAAAGATGTAGTAAAGCAAAACACAAGCCAAGATTTCCCAATACTTTATGTGACTGGACATGTTTGGAGTTTTGAGATAATTTTATGAGAGATTTCACAAATGGCTAGTTTGATGCCAACTCCAAAACCGTAACCCAGTGGTGGCGAACCTTTTACTTACCGAGTGCCGAAAAGTATGTGCTTTGTGTGTGCCATCCGCACTTGTGTGCGACTCCTCCACAAGCGCTGTACGTGCAACCACAACCATCTGTGCATGCATGCAGCTTTTGCATGTACAATGCATGCACGCTACGCGCAGGCATTCATGCACACAAGAGCAATCGCGTGCACATGCGCAGGAGAGCTCCGAAGACCAGCTGGATTTCTTCCTGCAATCGCTTGTGCATGCACAGCGGAGGCCCAAAGACCAGCTGGGTCTCTGCAATTGTGCATACGTGCATGCACAATCGCATGTGCATGCTCAGCTGGAGGTAAGTTGGCTGACAGCTTGTGTGCCCAGCAAGATGGCTCTAGGTGCCACAGGTTCGCCATCACGGCCCTAACCCATTGCCTAGAAGGCAAACTGGAAAAGATGCTTCCCAATATTCCTTCAACATCCTGGACATTTTATACAATCTTCAGTTTAGTGTTTACTTTTATGGGAACATTCTCTTGAATAATGCATGTTAACCTTATTTAGGTAATTGACAGGAAAAAAATGTTGGTTTTCATTTATAACAATGACGGGTGTGTAGTCAGTCCTTTATGGTAAACCAAACCAGCAACAAAATGCTACAAGAAATACTGGAACTTTTTCATATAAGTATAATAATAACAGCATAATACTTAAACAGTTTCTTCTTTTTCTTCTACAGAGGAAAATTAAGGCAAGCTAATTTTTTTCTTCTTTTTCTTATATACAAGAAAGTTAAGACAAGCCAATCTTTTCCCCCTGTCCAATTTTTCTGGACTAAGCTAGTGTTTTGTAATGACTGTCATGGACGTTTTCAAAGCCATTTCTGTACTATAGTATGGGCCTGGAGACAGAGGTAATACTTAAGATTATGAAAAGGTTTTTATTTCCTACTCAATATTCTAAGTCTTATCCAACTGAATATATTAGCAGCTTGTCAATTACCTGTTGATTTTATTACATGAGTTTTTAAAAAAGGTTAGCTGGTGCAGGGAGCCTGAGTATTATGCATCATTTTGAGAAGTGCATTGGTTATTAATGGGTAAAGGTCCTCCACTTAACAACAATTTATTTATTGTCTGGTCAAAGTTACAGGGACACTGAAAAAAGTAACTTACAACTGTTGGTCCTCATGCTTACAATGTTTGCAGCATCCTCATGATATTAAGCAAGTTGAACTGAATCTGGGATTCAGATTAACTATGATAATGTCTGGAATTAAGATGTGTTCCTGTTGTCTATATCATTTGTTTTATCTACTTTTGTTTTGCAAGTTTGTGATATGACAGTGGAGAAAGTTTGGTTAGTTCTTGACTGCAGAACATTTATTTAATAAAATAACAGGACCATAAGAAATAGATTAGGCATTGCATAGTTATTAAAAAATAGAGTTAATTTCTGAAGTGCTGCTTATTGCTTTTGGTGACTTGTAATTTAATATATTGTCTAGAAGTTGTCTTGAAAAAAAGCTGATAGTAAAAATGAGGGGGTGGGGCAGGTGAGAAGAATAACTAATATGGACTGTGGGGAAAGCAAAGAAAAACGAAGAGTGGGTAATTGAGGAATTGGAGTCTGAGATTTTCAGTTAAACTATACCAGATGCTTATACAAAGGAAGTAAGACACATATTTATCCATGGGGAGGGGGAGGGTTTACTAAAATAATTTTCTGTCCAATCAGTTAAGTTGTAAAGTTTTACTATCTTACAGGGTCCCAAAATTTTTATATTCTGGAAAACATCAATACACATATTAATTTGACTCTGAGACATCAGTATTATTTTGAAGGAACTAGAAACTGATGGCTCAACTATGGAATTAGTCTCTTTGCTAGTCTTACTGCTTACTTCCCTTCACATGTTGAAAAGATAAATGCATGGCCCCAGTTATGTTACTTGCATCTTGAAGATATAGATTATTCTTTGTTAATTATAATGTCAAATTCAAAACATGTTATTTGGTCATTGGTCAATTTTATGTAATATAACACTTAGAAGAACAATTGTAATGAAATATGGAGATCCTTTATTGAAATTACTGTAAAAAACTTGCATACATATGTACATGACATGTATGAAAGTACTTTTCTATATGTGTATGTGGTTTTTTTTTTCTAGCTTATTCATTAAGCTGGCTGATGAGAGCAAAATAGCTTGAAATAGATCTATACCAGTCTCCCTGAATTTTTAAAAATACCAGCAGTAAAAAACTATTAACCAATTTATATACGGCACAAGGATGTCGCTGATCTTCACTGATCTCTGCC
>JAEANM010022454.1:0-11600 GCA_017656035.1 Myanophis thanlyinensis
AAAAAGATATATTGTTTGATGTTTGTTTGTGTAGTTGTTTGTTGTTGAAAACTTAATAAAATTTTTACAAAAAAAAAGAAAGAAATACAATTCTTGCATCTCACCCCACCATCCCACCAGAACCTATCCTTCCATCTCCACATCATCCACAATCAACTGTCAATACCTATCTTTCCATCCCCCTGCCATCAGAACTGATGAAGCTTCTTGGATGAGAAGCAAAACATTTTCTTCTTCCTCCTCCTCCTCCTCCTCCTCCTCCTCCTCCTCAAGGAATTGTTGCCTTTTGAAGAAAATAAAAAAGCATCTTTGAGACTAAGCAAAAGATGTGACTGATTTACATCCTATAGTTAAGTATTGTTGAGCTTCTTTGCTCCGAAATGTCTGTTCCGGAATCGTTTCTCTTTCCTGACTTTCTGTCTGTCTTTCAAATCTTTCTCTCTGTTATTCTCCTTTGTTCATCCTTTTTCCTGCCCCAATTCCCCCTTGGAAGCCCATGATTTGCACATGTGATTCCTAGAAGCCAGAAAGGGCTACGAAACTAGAATACTTCTTTTTTGTATGCATTGAGGCTTCTTGGTAGACAAAGTTAATGCTGTGTAGGGCATTAGAGCAGCATTTTTTTCTAACCTTGGAAACTTTAAAATGTCAGGACTTCAACTGGCATGTTGGCTGGGGAATTCTGGGAGCGGATGACCACGCATCTTAAAGTTGAGAAACTCTGAATTAGTGAATTGAGAAAGTCCATTCTGAATATTCTGTTTTTCCACTGAGGCATGATGTTCAACAAGTGAATTTGGGAGGTTTGATATTTCTTGGCTAATCCACTTCACAGGGTCATTGGGAGGACAGAAAAGCCCAACGTAAGTAAGCCTTTTCCAGCCTCTTGGAGGAAGATGGGACAGAAATATATATCTACCTAATTAGTAACAGGGCAGCCGAAAATACAACTGCTCAATAGCCTGTATGCAAAATAGTTGCTATTGCCAAACACAGATGAAATATGAGAGATGGAGCCAGGCTTCATTGTAAGAAGGTTTGGCTCTGGTTATCTGGCTGCTTTGCAAATCCTTTTTTTTTTTTAATTTGAAAAATTGGTAAGGTTTCTTCTCAAAATGTAATATTTTCTTAAGGCAGTTCATCGTCAAGTATCAAAACGGTTCAAGACAAGATATTCATCTTGTAAAAATACGATGATTAATAAAGGTTAAGACAATATTGGACTCAATAAACCCATGCCTTTTTAAATTATATCACTGCCCTTTTCCCAAAAGGCAGTAGACAGAGATAATCTTAATACAAGTGATCTATTTCACTAACATGTATGTGTTATACCTATGTATATAGGTATACGTATATATAGGCATAATGTCTATATTTGTTTTCGTAGATTTTCACGGGTACAGGTATGTAGGTCTAGGTGTATTCGGGTCTTTTTCCATGTAAGATAATCTTACACGTATAAATACACATATAATCTTACACAAGAAAAGACCCGAACACACCTAGACCTACATAATATCTATATCTATATATGGATATCTGTCATGTCACCGTCGGAGCCTGAATCTGTTGGAGACGGAGCCGAGGGAGACCAAGGGGTTGGCTTCGTTGGCTTCAGAGGAATGTGAGAAAGAGTCAGACCAGGGTTCCTCAGGAATGGGAAAGCTTGCTAGCAGGGAGGAATGGTGTCAGGATGACCAACACAGGGCAAGCAGTGTAAATGAGGAGTGAAGGAGCTCAGGCGATGAGCAAGAACTGCCCCTCCTAATCCCCAAGCATGGAGAGTGGAGAGAAAGCAGAAACAGTGCAGACCAACTACACCCGTGATGGCGAACCTATGGCACAGGTGTCACAGGTTGCACACAGAGCCATCTCACTAGGCACACAAGCCGTTGGCCAACCTACCTCCAGCTAAGCATGCACATGTGATTGCGCATTCATGCATGCGCGATTGCAGAGACCCAGCTGGTCTTCGGGCCTCTGTTGTGCACGTGCGTGATTGCGGCAGGAAATCCAGATGGTCTTCGGAGGTCTCCTGCGCATGCACACGCAATTGCTCATGTGTGCATGAGTGCCTGTGTGCAGCACATGTGCATTGCACGTGCAAAAGCTGCATGCATGCACAGATGGTGCAGTTGCACATGCAGAGCATGTGGAGGAGTTGCACGCAAGTGTGGATGGCACGTGCAAAGCGTGTACTTTTTGGCACTTGGTCAGTAAAAGGTTCGCCACCACTGAACTAGACGACTCAGGAGGAGACCACTCCTCTTCACAAGGCACACGTGGGGATTGTGACTTAAGGAGATGCTGTGGGGAAGGACGTTCATCGGGAACAAATGCTGAATTTCACTGAGGTTTGTTTGCCATTGCCCACGTTTGGAGTTTCCTGGACTTCTTGCTTTATTTCTTGCTTCCTGGATTAATTGCCTTGTTCTTTTGTTTCCTGAAACCATTGCCATGTTCCTTTGCTTCCTGGACTCATTGACATATTCCCTTGCCCCGCTGGATTTCTTACTTTGTAGATGTTGTGCTCACAGTACATTGCAGGACTACTTGCACCCAGAGGCTGCTGGAGGGGTGTGTGTGTGTGTGTGTGTGATCACTTTGCTCTAGGACTTGCCATAACGTGGGAGCATTTGGGGGAAAGTTGGAGCAACAAAGGGGTGATCAGCTGACTGTGATGCCTCTGTGCTTTGCCCCAGGTCATCACAATATCTATGTGTATATTATTTTTTCTTACACAATGCACACAAATATATACACCCTTTTTATCACCCCTGTAATTCTTTGATTCTTTGATAGAATTGCGGGGGTGGGGGGGGACTGGATGGAGCTGAGCATTAACTGACCAGATGCCCTATGCAGAGTTTGCTGCAGATATTTTCTCTTTGCTGCTACCTATTATTGAACTCTCAACCTCCCAAATGGGAGGCAAGAGTCTTCACCATTAGGCCACTACACTGCTTGCTCGCTCTGTCTGTCAGTCAGTCCGTCCCTCCATGCCCCCCCCCTCGTATGCACCAAAGTTTCTTTATTGTTTGGATCAGCCAAGGGAAAATCCTGCCACATAAATCTGATCAAAATTCAGTTAGAGTCTTTCAAATGCATCTGACTGTTTTTCAGATGTTAATGCTTTCCCCTCCTCCCTTACAGTTCCCCCCAGTTTGAGGTTTTTATGTGTGGCAAAAGCCAACAACTCCAAATCCAAAGGGATGGAGGGGCTCAAGTTGTCGAGCAGCCCCCAGAATGAAAGGAAACAGGACTGTCATTTCCAAGCCCTTCCTTTAAGCATAAAATTGCAAACTGAAAAAAGATAGGATAGGAAAGAGAGAAGAAAGCATTATGTTATTGCTTTAAAACCACATGATAGTTGCATCAATTAATAACTTGGGGTTTTAAGCCACATATTATATTTGGCAGTATTCACACTTTGGCATGTTCCATGAGTGATTGCAATGACAGCGACTTTTCTCTCCACCTTTCCAAAGCAGAACATTATCTAGGATTCATGTGTATCTGGAAGAAATTTCTTCATTCTTTCTCTGAATTCCTTTCATGCTATTTGTCCAAGTATACTTGAAGCCATGATTAGAATATCTTTAAAAAGTATACGTATTTATTTATTTATAAAATTTATACACCATCATATCTGTCAGACCAAGTTCATATATACTGTATATATCAAACTGAACTTGGTCTGAAAGATATACAAGATTTAGAAAAATGAGTCCATTTGTCTGAAATGGCACAGGGTTGAGCAGGGGGTTAGACTTGAGGACCTTAAAGGTCCATGTTCTGTCCTAGGCCTCTCAAGACAAGAAAGCAGACTTGGCTGTCTGCCAAAAACTCTTTATTTTATAAATAAAACCAGTCCTATCAGGCTTGGCACAAGGCCAGAGAATGATTCACAATTCCTCTTGCAATCACGAATGCAGGAACAGAGCTTCTGAAGCAATATGAACTAATTGTTCTCTGCAAAACTCTTCCCTCCCCCTCGCTCCTCTTTTTAAGCCCCCTGGGAGGAGCCAATCACCGGCCACCTGTGCTATACCTTCCTAGACGGCCCTGATTCCTGAGCTGCTCCCTTCTCTTAGCAGCTCTGTGCATGCACGAAGTGTTTCCACTTGTTCCTCTTCACTGCTCTCCGACTCAGAAGGCAGCTGATGACTGACAGGCATCCCTGGCCCCCAGCTCTGTCTCTGAACACTCATCTGAGCCTTCCCCAGGACAGGCTGATGCTGTTCTTCACTGTCAGAGTCTGCCAACTGCTCCACTGGCTGCTGGTGGGCCACAACAGTCTCTTCAAACTCTGATGTACTCTTATTCCCACAGAACAGGTCATTCTGGAGTAATCACAATTTACTGAACAGAATTATTTAGCTCACGTCCCTTCTCTATCGGCTCCCCTAGCAATAGTAATAGCACTTAGATTTATATACCGCTTCACAGTGCTTTACAGCCCTTTCTAAGCGGTTTACAGAGTCAACCTATTGCCCCCAACAATCTGGGTCTTCATTTTACCCACCTCGGAAGGATGGAAGACTCTAGTCAACCATGAGCCGCTCAGAATCGAACACCTAGAGTAAACAGTGAGTTAGTCTGAAGCATTGCATTCTAACCACTGTGCCACCACAGCTCTATGACAAGATGCCCTTTGATAGTGGGCACATTATGTAGCAACCAGCACTACTATGCAAAGATAGTCTTGCTTTGAAGGATGGTAATGGGGAATGTTACTTCAAATAGAAACAGTGCACAATATGGTGAGCCTCTTGGACTCATGACTCCTGTTCAAAAAGCAGATCTTGTGCACCAATTGTATCCCCTCATGGAAATGGAGGCACTAATCACTTGAATGTTGATTATGTGACCATGGGGATGCTACAATGGTCATAAGTATGAAAACCAATCATGTCATTATTTTTAGTGCCATTGTAACTTTGGTCACTTAACGAATGGTTGTAAGTCAAGGACTACCTGTATTGCTTATTTATTTATTCCATATAGTGTAACAGAATACAGCAATAATGCATACAATTCACAAAAACAGCCTATAAAATGTATATCAAAATGTCAAACGCCTGCATTGCTAAGAAACCATTGCACATCCATGCAATCGCCAGGACTCAGCTTAATGAAGTGAGATGCTGCCTTTTCTTTAAATGAGGACAAATAAAATTATCATAAAAGGTTAAGTTGGAAGTGGGGGGTATGTTCTCTGGCTTGCTTCAAGTAAATGAAAGTTTTGGGACTGGCCATGTCCACCATGTTGGTAGTCATGTTATGAATGAATTAGGGCAACTTGTTCTGACCCAGGCTTCCCAAAATCACGAAGCAGACTCCTTGTCCCAACAAACCCCCTTTTTATTAAGCTAATGTGAATTCCTCTCATTCACATCAAGGAAAGTCCCGGCAAACAGTCTTTCAAGGGTGAATTTACAACCACAGATCTTATCAGGCTTGGAGAGCTGCCAGGCCGATATCTTCCAAATGCAACACTGTACAAGAAAGCACTTGGCACAGAGTCTCTGAGAGTCACAAACAAATCTTCACACTAATTAAGCAAACTAATTGTATCCTGCAAACTCCACTCCCATTTCGACCCTCTTTATTTCCTATGGGAGGGCAACTCACTGTCCATCTGTGCTTTTACTCCTGAGTTGGCCCTTGTTCCTTAACTGTTCTCTTCTCTTGGCAGCTCTTTGCATGTGCACATCATGAACAGGCTCCAGCTATTCTTCTGCTTCATTGATCTCCATCTCCAAAGACATCTTATAACTGCTGGATGGTCTTGGCCCCATCTCTGCCTCCGATGCAGAGCACTCATCAAAGCCTTACCCAGAATTCAGGACAGTGAGGAGGTTGGGGAGGAACAGGCCAGTTCCTCCCCAACCTCCTCACTGTCTGAGTCTGCCACCAGCTCCACTGGCCACTGGAGGATCACAACATTTGACAGAGGACTCCAATATCTCCCACTATTACAACCAGGCCATAAAGTTAGAGACCTCCAACTAATACAAGAGGGAAAGAACTGAGTTATATTTTGGGCAAGATTTTCAAAATCACCAAAGAAGCAAAGAAACAGTCATGGGATAGTGAACAGCTACATCTAAAGTCAACTTTAATTCCCAATCAATAGTTGAGTATATAAACTACAACGCATCAAAGCAGTCAATCGCTTTTGCAGAATTAGAACCAGGATTGTGGATTCTTTCTATGGTGTCTATGTGGATCTCCTAGACCAGGGTTCTCCAACCTTGGCAACTTTAAGACTTGTGGACATCAATTCTCAGAATTCCTCAGCCAGCTTTGTTTTGTTTTGCTTTTCTGACTGAGGAATTCTGGGAGTTGAAGTCCACAAGTCTTAAAATTGCCAAGGTTGGAGACCCCTGTCCTAGACTAGACTTTCCTCACCATGACTTTCCTCTCCACTGAACATAGACTTCAATCAGGCAGGTGAAGATTCAATAAACAAGATGGACTCTAACAGTCATCCACAGATTGTCAAAGGGCACTGAGTCGGCTCCTGCCTCACAATAAGTTTGGTAAACAATAATTTTGTTCAAATCCTTTCAGGTACTGCTTGATAGCTGAATGGGGAATAATATCCAGATTTCTCTGTCCCAACTCAGAGCCCTAGATTCTACAGTGCACCAGAGTGAGTTGGAATAAGTGGAGAAAGTGATTAGAGGAGATGGTAGCAGCTTCCAAAAACATTTTGGAGGGATTCCAGGCTAATGAGGCCTGCAATGGAAAATCACAAGGGAAGGAGAGGAATAGGAAATGAATGTGCTGGCCAGGATTGAAACTATGATCACTTTGTCTTAAACTAGGCAAGACTTCAAGATTTGCTGAAGGAGGAACTAGAGAATATTTTAGGCTGCTTATAGAATGGGACAGAGAAAGATTGCTGGGTTTCTGTAAATGGTGGATATTTTGCAAATGTATATATTAAATAAATATTGGAAAGAATCAGGGGAATTAGTTAACTGGCCAAGGGGACAAACTTGTCAAGTAAGCATCTGTACAGTTCTCCGTTTAGAAATTTGTGAGAGGGAAAATGTTTTTCTTATTTCACATCAGATATTAGGTTGGGGATTTAATGGAATTCCATCACAGATCTCACTAGAAACATATCTTGGCATTCTGCTCATGATGACTTGAATGCTTGCTACCAATGAAGTCCAAACAGCTTCTATAAAAATCCACGGGAACCTGTTAGAGCAAGCGTGTCAAGCTCACGTTGTCACAGTGGTGTCACATGGCGTATCGGGACTTTTGTAAACTGGGCATGGGCGTGGCCAGCATGTGACTCATCTGGCCCATGGGCCGGGAGCTTGACAATCCTGTGTTAGAGGAAGGATCTTCTGTTATATTTATTTTGGAATGAGAATCCTCACATCATCATAACAGTATGGAGAATCTTCAGAAAGACATTGTCTTCTCAAAAGAACTTCCAAGGTCAACTTATGTAATGAAGAAATTAAGTCCACTTCAGTTCTGGAACAACCTTGTTCAGCAATATTTTAATGAAATGAATATATAGAAAAACCGACAGCTACATCTAACAGCTTTTGTCTGATCTTATCTGCAACATTGTGGTTAACCAGAAACATGAGTGTCCAAAATCAGCCTGGCAGTTATGGACATGAGTCTGAAGTCACACTCTTTTGTATGTTCATGAGACATTGATACATATATAAAAGGGATGAGGTATCAATATATATATATTGGAGACCCATGAGCTAATGGAACCAAGTACCTCTTTTCCCATGAAGAGATAAACCTCAGAGATCAACCATGTTAGACTGGGAAAAGATACAGTTCCTTTAAAGAATCAAAGACTTACCAAATGATAGTTCTTAAAATCCCCTAAATATTCTCATTAAAAGAGTTTCCCATCCTTTTGGATGAATCTTAGTTCTCATTTTAGATGATGTCATTAGAATTTTTTTCTCATCTGTTGAAAAATGGAAAATCGTGATGGTGAAAGACTTGTGTGGATCAAGCATCTCTTGGCAGCCAGTTGAACTGCATAACAAACAGCAGCCCATTCCAAGGAATATGTTGAGGATCAGATGTCTAGGAAGATGTGAATTAGCCACTAGAGGAATGTTTCTCAACTTCGGCAGCTTCAAGATTTGTGGACTTCAACTTCAGCCTATTACCATGCTGGTTGGGGAATTCTGGAAGTTGAAATCCATGTATTACAGTTGCCAAGGTTGAGAAATACCACAATAAAATTCTGTACAGGATTTGAATGGGCCTCCTTAATGTTGAGGGGACACAGTGGCTTACAGTGGCTAAGATGCTGAGCTTGTCAATCAGAAAGGTCGGAAGTTTGGCAGTTCGAATCCCTAGCGCCACGTAATGGAGTGAGCGCCCATTACTTGCCCTAGCTTCTGCCACTCTAGCAGTTCGAAAGCATGTAAAAAATGAAAGTAGAAAAATAGGGACCACCTTAATGGGAAAGTAACAGTGCGCCATGCGACTTTGGCATTTAGTCATGCCAGCCAGATGACCACGGAATCGTCATTAGACAGCGCTGGCTCTTCGGTTTAGAAACGAAGTTGAGCACCATCCCCTAGAGTTGGGAATGACTAGCACATATGTGTGAAGGGAACCTTTATCTTTACCTTAATGTTGCTACCTTCATTCTTAAATGCCAAAGTAAGGGATAAGTACTTAGGGATACCAACACTTAAGAAGACACTGAAAGCCCATATACATGTTCATTCTTTGTTGACTTATTGCCTTTCTTTATTCTTTCACTGTCCTTCTTGAAAGCTCAAGGTAGCATCCTTAGACAAGGGACTTCTAATTCAACCCCCTTTGTGTTGAGGACTCTCTGAGATCTGTTGGGTTGAGAGTAGATCCAGAGATCCAGTGAGGAGTTACTTTAAAATGTTTTGGGGGAGGATTTCTTTCGGTACTGGCAGAATTACATGTTGTGAGTTTGTGTGCACACGTGCATTTTAATTATAATATTATAATTTTGGTTCTGATCAAAATTACCCATCAGTGTGGCTTGGAATCTTAACAACTGTTTATTGGCACCAAAGCTCCTGTTCACACAGGGAAGCAATTTTGAATGAGAAGATGAGCAAGGCTAGGAGAAAATGTAAACAGCATTCAAAATAACTGAAAGTACAATTTCTTTCTTTCCCTCCCCATCAGAGATATAGTTAAAGGAGGGGAAAATGTAAATTGGCCTGATTTTTGTTTGGCAATTCTCAGTGGTTGAATCTCAAGCCAGGTTGGATGCTATTATATGCTGTAGAGCAGTATGGGAAAAAAGGGAAGGGAAGAGATTTTTGATCTTCTCCCAGTTTGGAAAAGAAATTTATTTAGTTTGCATTTGAATAAGAACTTATCTGATTTTGTACTTTCAGAACAATACATGATCCAAATCTGCGTTGGAAATTTGCACATCTTTGAATATGCCAATCAAGAAAAATAACTTGTATTTGGGAAAAGCCTGTAAAAAAGGCATCTATTTATGAAAACAATACATCCATTATTTGTGGTTGCAAAAGGAAGAAAAATAGCACATTAGAAAAAATATATACAAAACACATAGGAATTTAATGCGATTTTGCTTCCAAACTAGCACAAAAATGGGGACAAGCCATGCCTATCAATCACGAAGAAATTGGGAGAAGTAAAAACAAAAGTGAGCTCATTAAAGCAAGTAATGGGGAAAAAATTAAAAGCAATAAATTTGTCCATCTGTGGACATATCTTCACTCTGTTTCCCCAGCATTAGAATATTCTGCTCATCCTATTGGAGTGCAAACTGTAGGATAAAGTTGAGAAAATGGAAAATGATAGATTTTCCCAGCTCTAATCTTGTTTCCCCAGGAAATCTTCCTTGCATCTTACTGGAATGCAAACTGTAAATGGGTTATTAATATGACTCCTTACTTAGCTGTCAATGCTCCTTGTATCTCAAGCTTGCTCTAACTGTGGCCCTCCCTATCAGAAATCTTATAGCTCGTCATATAACATGAGACAAAAATGTTTTACCACCAATGTGCCCAGTTTGGCTAGGAGGCAGAGTACTAGGCTGTCATTTCCATCATAAGAAAATTGGTCTTTCGGTGTAATTTTCTACCTGTAATTAGTCTCTCTGTGCTTTTTAGAGTCCGTGTCATGCTGTCAATGCAACATGTTCGACAGCATACCTGCCGGGGAAAATATTTGCCAGGGTAGCGAGAGAGAGAGAAAAAAACACCACCTCATTTTTCATTAAAGACATCATAAGAAAAGGAAAATAGCAAAGGAATCTTTGAAAAATCAGGAGCAGGCAGCTGTAAATGGTAACAAATAGCTTATTTAATAGAAGATGTGGAATTTTCTGTTATTGGAAAGATCTTTTCTTGGCAAAATTGCTTTATGGGCTAATATTCATGTGGATTTTCTTGGGGAAGACACAAAAGGAATCCAATATCTATTATAATTAAATGAAAGGGGGAATAGATGATACAAATGTCAGAAGAATTATATGTTGACCTTTCAAATAAGAAAAAAAATACCCTAATAATTTATTCCCAAATCTTCCAAAGGGTGTACCAATTACCCAAGTAAAGGGGCAATAGCAATAGACATATACTGCTTCACAGTGCTTTACAGCCCCCTCTAAGCAGTTTACAGAGTCGGCATAGCTTCCCCAACAATCTGGGTCTTCATTTTACTGACCTTGGAAGGATAGGATCAAACTCTAGGCTATTGGGCAGAGTTAGCCAGCAATTTTCATTCTAACCATTGAGCCACCAGGGCTCCTCCAGGTTATGATGTTTGTATACCAATTTAGTCCTTATCAGATCTAGTGAAGCATATTGCATGGATGTTAGGAGAGAGTTAAAGAAAGCGTATGAATGAGAAACCGATGAAGAAGAGAAACATAAGGAAGGTGGTTATTAGCACTGTCCATTTGGCCCTTCACTGAAGACTAATTAATTTAATCTTCATCAGTGGATTAATTGACTCTCAGTTGAGTTTCATTCTTTTGCTCGATAGCACTTGACAATACAATGATTCCCGCTACTTTCTTGAATGAAGATCAGCAATAGCCTAGATATTCATGTCATCTTTCCCACAAAGCCAGTCTGTAATAAAATTAAACCCAAAGACCCTGAGATTTAACATTTGCATCCCTGTTTTAAATTTAAGACCCCCTTTTTTTAAAAAAAAAAATTCCCTTCACTAAAGAGAAACAATCAACTTCAGTCTTAATTTGGACCAGTAGCTGCAAAACTTTCTGCCAGAAAAAGCCTCTTTCAGTTTATGCCCAGGCCTATTCTTCTTCTAAATTGTATTGATCTTGTTTGATCAGTTTAACAGCAGATTAGTGGTGAAATAATTAAACATTCCCTAACTCCTGCCATTCTGTAAGCTGCTGTCTGAGGATGGAAGCAAAGATCTCTTGAGAACCCCTGCAGATTTTTTGGCATGTTCCCATCTCAGAGGGAAATCTAGAACAATCCTTTGGCTGAAGATCTAATTAATTATCTTCCTATTGTTCAGAGAGGGAATAATACATAAATAATATTACATTTGTAACCAGCAGAGGAGGAGGAGGAGGAGGAGGAGGAGGA